>JADRCD010076928.1:0-15997 GCA_019843815.1 Montemys delectorum | reverse complement strand
AGAGAGAGAGAGAGAGAGAGAGAGAGAGAGAGAGAGAGAGAGAGAGAGAGAGATCACTATGCTTCAGAGAGAGAAAAAAACAATCAGCCATCTGAGATCTCAGTTGGAGCAGCTCCAGGCTGCTTTTACAGGTGGGCAGTTGGGGATGTTGAGGTGGGATTAAAGGTCACTGAGCAACTAAAGTTGAGGGCAGGTAGAGAGGTATGGAGCTGTCTTAGTCAGGGTTTCTATTCCTGTACAAATATCATGACCAAGAAGCAAGTTGGGGAGGAAAGGGTTTATTCAGCTTACTTCCATATGGCTGTTGATTACCAGAGGAAGTCAGGACTAGAACTCAAGCAGGTCAGGAAGCAGGAGCTGACACAGAGGCCATGGAGAGATGTTTCTTGCTGGCTTGCTTCCCCTGGCTTGCTCAGCCTGCTCTCTTATAGAACCCAAGACTTCTAGCCTAGGGATGGCACCACCCACAAGGGGCTCTACCCCCTTGATAACTAATTGAGAAAATGCCCCACAGCTGGGTCTCATGGAGGCACTTCCCCAACTGAAACTCCCTTCTCTGTGATAAATGCAGCCTCTGTCAAGTTGACACACAAAACTAGCCAGTACAATTGACCTCTTGTCAACTTGACACACAAACACATCACTATTAAGCCTCAACCCTTATTTTCTTATTCATCCCCAAGATTTAAAGTCCCACAGTCTTTATATATTAAAAGTTTAATTAATTTAAAATGTCTAATATTTTTTAAAATTTAAAGTCTCTTAATTGTGGGCTCCACTAAAATACATTTTTCTTTCAAGAGGAAAAAATATCACGGCACAGTCACAATCAAAAGCAAAACCAATGTCTGGGATCTAATTCATGATCTTCTGGGCTCCTCTAAGGGCTTTGGTTACTTTTCTAGTTCTGTCCTTTGTAGCACACATCTTGTCTTCTGGGCTCCAGATGCTTGTACTTCACTGTTGCTGCTGTTCTTGGTGGTCATTGCATGGTACTGGCATTCCCAAAACACTGCTGTAACTAGGCTTTACCAATAGCCTCTCATAGACTGTCTTTACAGTGCCAAGCCTCAACTCCTTTACATGACACCTTTAGTCCTGGGCCATTAATTGAAAACTGAGGCTGCACCTTTACCAATGGCCTTCCATGGCCTCTCACTGTGCCGAGCCTCAGCTGCTCTCTATGACCCCTTCATGCTGTCAAAACTAGTACCACCTGGGTGACTCTTACACCTTACCAAGTCCTGCTGTAGCACAAGGTACAACCTTGGCTATCTCTGGAACACAACCTCTTTGTGCTCTCAGAAAACACTCCCCAGAAAATGTCACCTCAATGATGCTGGTCTCTTCTTAATTACCGCTAATTTCTTAGCTCCAGCTAACCAGCATCAATAGTCCCAGTAATGCAAAGTTCTCTCTTTAGTAGTTCTGGTATCTTGTTAATCACAGTTGATACTTCAGCCCCAGCTAACCAGAACCACAGAATCTTTACAATCAAAACAACATGGCCCTGATAAAAGTCTTTAATCTTCCCTCTGAAATTTCACAAGCCAGGCCTCCATCTTCTGCACTCTTCCCTCTGAAATTTCACAAGCCAGGCCTCCATCTTCTGCACTGTTTTCAACATGATCTTTCAAGCTCCCACAGAACATCCCACAGAATTCTTAACAGTGGCTCTTTTAGCTCAAAGTTCCAAAGTCCTTTCACAGTCCTCCCCAAAACATGGTCAGGTTGTCACAGGAATACCCCACTCCTGGTACCAATTTGTCTTAGTCAGGGTTTCTATTCCTGTACAAATATCATGACCAAGAAGCAAGTTGGGGAGGAAAGGGTTTATTCAGCTTACTTCCACATGGCTGTTGATTATCAGAGGAAGTCAGGACTAGAACTCAAGCAGGTCAGGAAGCAGGAGCTGACACAGAGGCCATGGAGAAATGTTTCTTGCTGGCTTGCTTCCCCTAGCTTGCTCAGCCTACTCTCTTATAGAACCCAAGACTTCTAACCTAGGGATGGCACCATCCACAAGGAGCTCTACCCCCTTAATAACTAATTGAAAAAATGCCCCACAACTGGGTCTCATAGAGACACTTCCCCAACTAAAACTCCCTTCTCTGTGATAAATGCAGCCTGTGTCAAGTTGACACACAAAACTAGCCAGTACAGGAGCTAAGCTTATTGTTAAGGGCAGGCTTCTCCAGATGAGAAATAATTAGCGTGCAGCAATTGTGCCAAAAAGGCAAGCTGAAGTTGAGCAATGTGTCATGTGTGTGTGTGTGTGTGTGTGTGTGTGTGTGTGTGCATTTATCCATGGATACAAGGGAAGCTGGGTAGGGAATGGTAGCATGGTTGGTTCCCAGTGCTTAGGTAGGGTAGCAAAAGCTACATGTAACGGTGTTGGTAAACTATGCTTGGGCATGGTATCTGAACTTGAGTATGGCAGATATACCCCATGCCACTTCAATATGGCATGTTTTTATTTCTTTCCTTTTTTTCCTTTCTGCAGCTATCAATTTCTATTAGCTTCTTTACGAGAGCGAGGACACTATATATGCCTCTCCTTCCAAAGCTGAAGCTTTGTTTGGTTTGAACCTATGCAGGAACAATTCCAGTTGTTATAGTTTCTGTGAGTGTGTATGTGTATCAGTCCTGTTATGCCTGGAAGACACTAATTTTTTTGGCTCTTAAAATCTTTTACTTCCTCTTACATACAATACTCCTGAGGAGTAAAGAAGTTTGATAGAGGCATTTCTTAAGACTGAGTGCTCTATCTCCTCTAATTATCCATTTCCCCAGTTGTAGGTCTCTGGGTCAGTTACCATCCATTGAAACAAGTTAACACTGAAGGAGTTTGGTTAACACCATGATGTAACTCATTGGTATAGAAGTTTCCTACATCTATACATACCTGGAAAAATTTAATTGTAGTCACCAATTATGATGGATATTCTCAAGTTTCAACTTGATTAAGTTCTATAGTTTAAGGGTTTGTATCCAGGCACGGTGGCACATATGACTTTAAGCCAGCATTCAGGACACAGAACTATGGGGATCTCTGAGTTCAAGGTCAATCTATAGAGCAAGTTCCAAGACAGCAAAAGTTAGGCAGTGAAGGAATTGGAGAACAGAAAGCTAGTGATAATGGAATAGAAAAGTGTGTGGGAGGTCATGTTCCAGCTCCAGCAAGCAGCAGAACTTGGTAGCTTCAGCCAAGTGGCTCTGACTTTACAGTCAAGAATAGAAGTGTCTACTGGAATAATTGGTGCGGGTTATCTAGATCTAAGAAGTTAGTGACAATTAAGAAGAGATTTGCATTACTGAAGTGAAATAGTCTAGGGAGTGTTTATTTATTTATTTTTTTTCAAGACAGGGTTTCTCTGTAGAAGCCCTGACTGTCCTGGAACTCACTCTGTAGACCAGGCTGGCCTCGAATTCAGAAATCCGCCTGTCTCTGCCTCCCAAGTGCTGAGATTAAAGGCGTGCACCACCACCACCCGACAGGGAAGTGTTTTCTGACAGCACAAAGATGCTGTGTTCTTAGATAGTCCCAGTTGTTCCTTAGGTTGAAGGTCAACTTAATAATAAGAATCACCCACTCAGGATGATATTCTCCCAGAGTGAGGTAACCCAATCACAAAAGAACACACATGGTATGCATCTCTGATAAGTGGATATTAAACCAGAATATCAAAATATACAAAGTACAAACCACAAACCACAAGAAACTCAAGAAGAAGGAAAACCAAAGTGTGGATGCTTCATTCCTTCTTAAAAGGGGGAACAAAATACCCATGGAAAGAGTTGCAGAGACAAACTATGAAGCAGAGACTGAAGGAAGGACCATCCAGAGACTGCTCCACCTGGGAATCCTTCCCATATTCAATATCAAATCTAGACACTATTGTGGATGCCAGCAAGTGCTGGATGACAGGAGCCTGATATAACTGTCTCCTGAGAGACTCTGACAGTACCTGACTAATACAAAAGTAGAGGCTCACAGCCATCCATTGGACTGAGTACAGGTTCCCCAATGAAGGAACTAGAGAAAGGACCTAAGGAGCTGAAGGGTTTGCAGCCCCTTAGGACAAACAACAATATGAACTAACTAGTACCCTCAGAGCTCCCAGGGAATAAAACTCTAACCAAAGAGTACACATGGTGGGACTCATGGCTCCAGTAGCATATGTATAGCAGAGGATGGCCAATCCAGTCATCAATGGGAGGAGAGGCCCCTGGCCCTGTGAAGGTTCTATGCCCCAGTGTAAGGGAATGCCAGGGTCAGTAAGCAGGAGGGGTTGGGGTAGTGAGTAGGGGGAGGGGGAGGGAACAGGAGGGAACAGGGGTTTGTTATATTTTTTTGGTTTTTTAATTTTTTCCTTTCTTTCTTTCTACTTTTCTTTCTTTCTTTCTTTCTTTTTGGAGGGGAACCTGGGAAAGGAGATAATGTAAATAAAGAAAACATCTAATAAAAAAAAAATCACCCAGGTGGTACTCTTTAGAACGCATAAAGGGCTCATGGAGAGCAGCTGAGGCATGGCACTACAAGAGTTCATGAAAAGCCATTGGTACAGGGACAGCCTCATTTACAGTTGATAGCCTAGGAATGAAGTGATCATGCAAAGAAATTGAGGCTTGGCTCCATGAGGAAAGTCTATGAGAAGCTGTTAGTCAAGGCTAGTTGCAAGGTAAGACTATAGGAATTTGTTGATGCCAGTCCCATAAAATAATCACCAAGAAAAGTAGAAAGAGTGGAATGGAGTCAAGCAAAGCATAGAGTGATATAGAGGGCAGAGTTGGACTCAATCTCTTTTGAAGAGTCCAGAAGATCATGTGTGGATCCCAGACATTAGAACACGAAGCTATGTAGTTGAAGTTGTCTAGATATGTCAGAGTATTGTCATACCTGCCTAGGAAAGCTGCTAGTAGGGAGTGGAAGCAGCCCAAGAGAATTGCTGCTGAATGTCAGATCTGCCAACAACAGTTAACAATGAGGATATTGGATATCTGAAGTGGACATTAATACCAGGCTTGGAGACTCGGAGTTTAGAATTTGACAAGCTGTTTTTTGGTCTTGATTTGGTTCAGTATTTCCTATATATTTCCTATAGTATTTTCCTATGATGCTTTGGTATGAGTATAAATCCTGTGCCATGACATGTTCAAAGTATGTGATCTGCTTTTTTATTTCAATTCTATAGGGAATTAAAGTGAATAGATTGCATGAATCCCAGAAGTATTTGAGTTTTGGACTTTTAAGCATTTATGAGACTATACTAGATTATAGGGATTTTTGAAATTGGATTACATGTAGTTTGCTTTATGCTCTGGCTATGTATCACCCCTATAGACTCATCTGCATGAATAAACCTATGGCAGCCAGTAAATGGAATGTAGTGATTTGAATATGTAGTGGTTTGAGTACTTAGGGGATGGTACTATTAGGAGGTGTGGCCTTCTTGGATTATGTGTGTCACTGGGGGTGTGGGTTTTGGAGTTCTCCTCCAATGCTCAAGCTCCACATGTTACAGAAGAGAGATTCCTTCTAGTTGACTGAGGATACCAGTCTCCTCCTGGCTGCCTTCAGATAAAGATTTAGAACCCTCAGATCCTCCAGCATCATGTCTGCTGGACAAGGTCATGCATTTTACCATGATGATAATGGACCAAACCTCTGAAATACTAAGATAGCCCTAAATAAATGCTGTCCTTTATAAAAGTTGCCTCGGTCATGGTGTCTCTTCACAGATATGGAAACCCTAAGTAAGACACACACAAAAATAGTTAAAGGGAAATTAATGAATTGCTTCAAAATATGTCAGTTGGAATGATATGCAAATGTTGAAAGTACTTATCCGATGGTACATGTTTTTTTAATTTCATTCATTATCCTGTACCATTGAAGCCTAAAGATAAAATAATATGGGAAAATATCAGAATCCTTTTTACTGACATGGTTTGTGATTCTCAGAAATATGACCATATAGCATCAGAAACAGATTAGGATAGACTTCATCTTCCTGACATGAAAACGTTTATTATCACTTATCTTAAAATGTCCACATACTTATAAGATTTGTTATAATTAAAATAAAAGCATTTAGTTTTATATTATTTATTTTTCAATTGTTGACACTTTAATTTTATTTTTTTATATTTTAATTTTTAACCTTTGTTAGTCAAGAATATTATGCAGTATTCATAATGTCTAAGTTAAAATAATAATTTGCATAATTTTGGTTCATATTATCAACTACACCATTGATGTAATATAGTTCATGAAAAATGTTTCTCAATTATACATCTAAATTTACTAAAACTTATGACTGCTTGATAGACTGATTGATTGATACGATTATTGGAGATTGATTCTAACTGTGAAACCATTTTGGTTTGTATTCTCACAAGAATTTATCTATGAACATTATGATTATTCAACACTAATACATCCTGCTTGAAGCTTTTATAACGATTTGAAAACATTTTTAAGATGAAATTTTACCACAAGTATGTTCTTTGAAAATGAACTGATATTATAATCCTCTCTCTCTCTCTCTCTCTCTCTCTCTCTCTCTCTCTCTCTCTCTCTCTCTCTCTCTTTTCGAGACAGGGTTTCTCTGTGTAGCCCTGGCTGTCCTGGAACTCTCTCTGTAAACCAGGCCGGGCCCCAAACTCAGAAATCCGCCCGCGTCTGCCTCCCAAATGCTGGGATTAAAGGCGTGTACCACCACTGCCCAGCTATTATCATCTCTTGAAATCACACTATATCAATATAATTTTTCTAATCCTCACGTTTTCAGTGACACATGAATTAGAAAGTCAAGACACCTTCAGAGTGATGGGGAATAAAACTTACATATTAAGGAGTTATTATTTTATTATAAAAGAAACTATACAACAAGAACAACTTATATGGTAAATTTAGCCTATTCAGTGAAATGACTTAGCACTTAAATTTTAAGCACAGAAAAGAAACTCTATAAAATCTTGGCTAGACTACAGCTCATACAGCTCATTTAATTAAAATATTAGATTAAAATAACTTTTCAGACTATTTGTTAATAAGCTCCCTTAGTAATGAGGTGGAATTAAAGCAATATGGTTTGAGACTGGGATTGGATATAATTGTGATTAAATATGACCTTTCTCTTGTCATTTAAAGAATATAACGTAAATTTAAGAGGTTCCATGTTTAACTTCTATAACATAGTATAGATCTAACAAGGTTTACTTCAAACAATTTTAACTATCATGGAGATTTGTCTATCCCTGTGTAATAATCAACTTAAAAACATCAGAAAACTAACGAAACATGATACCTTAAGACTCACCCACGGTAATAGACATCTTGGAAGGAGGACAAAGAAATGTGTGAAAAATACAACTGAATTATGGCAAGGGTATGATTTTATCTTATTTTATGTGGGTATTTTGCATTCATGTAAGTTGGTATACTATTTTTTCCCCTTGTTTACATAGGCCAAAAGAGGGCCTTGGATAAAGATTTATAAAGGCTGGTAATCTGCTATGGTAGTTGCTGGGAGATGAACCTTGATCTCTTGGAAGACCAGCCAGTAATCACAACTGCTAAGGCTTCTCTCTATACCCATGGCTAAAGTATTTTTTTTCTTAAGAACTTGGAATGATTCGCATATTTATTTGTCACTCTCATTATTTGGTTATGCTTCTACAACATATATGCCATTGTTTATATCTTTTTGAATATGTCTATGGAATAATAGTTAAAGCAAGAATTGATTCAGTACTATAGACTGAATAGTGTATGTGTGTGCATAGATGGGGAAACATGCGTGTAAATTATGTAGAGCTCATAAAGTCATTTTCTTTTCAAATACCCTGAAGTTGTTGCTCAGTGGGATAGTGTTGGTAATTCTTAGGGGATGAAGGCTAGCCTGATTGCTCATGCTGTGCACGTAAAGAAGTATTATACTATTGCCTATGATAAGATTACATAATAATATCATTATAAGATGACAAAGTGTAAGGTTGTTCTGTCTATCAAAGCTACATAAATAAGAAAATATTGAAGATAATCATTTGAGTAGGTGGTGACTCTCTCGCAAGTTAAAGATGTGTTTTAATGTTTTGATTCTAGTTTGTAATGATAAAACTTACTTTAGACTTCCTTAAGTCCTAAAATTAAAAAAGAAAAGCAACAAAAAAGATAATTTACTACAGATTTTTCTCTGATTGTCAGTATTCCTTAGATTAAAAGCATTATCTAATTAAATCATCTGGCATTCTTTTTTTTAATCATGCATGTTTTCATTAGCCTTATAATTTTTAAAATTTATCATAATAAGAACATTTTGAGTCTACAAATACTAACAAGAGGACTAGTGACATTGCTCAGAAGATAAAGAATCCTGCCATTAAGTCTGATAGTCTGACTTCTATCCCTGAAACTCAAATAGTAGAAAGACAGGAACAATTCTTCCAAAACATCCTTTGACTTCAAATATACACCAATGTATGCATGTATATCCACACACATGTTTATATATACATATGTCAGGTAAACAAATATAAAACAAAATACACTCTCTACAGAGTGTAAAGATTGTCCCTAATCACTTATTTTGTAATATACTTACTATAAGAAGGTAAATTATTTATTTTATTCTCCTCAGATACAATAAAAGTTTTGAAGTGACTGATTACTGCAGCTTTAAAAAATTACACTCTTTAGTATCTGAAAGTTATTTTACAGAAAGTCCTTTTTATTTTTAATTTCAAATTCTCTCTTGAACTGACCTGATTTATTTTTTTTACAATAGCTTTACAGAATGACATAATAATTCAGTCTCAGAAACCCAGAATGGATAAAAGCTGCAGTGCATTGCAGAAGCATTGTCATGCCGTTTCACATGGAAAACCTTGGCATTTCTGTCTGCCACAAACAGTCGACATAGTACTTCTGCTATACTTTACCATTTAAATAGACAGAAAATTAAAACTCTAGGACCAAGTTAACCTGCCTTGTTTCACTATATAATTATATATATTTTTTAAAAAAAATGAACAAAGAGACTAAAAATCGTCTTCCATTCTAAATGCCTTATAGTAACTATAAGCAGTAAATTATAATACAAGCATATGTTTCAAGCCTTACCAAATGCCAATATACTCACAATTTTTTGCAATTCACTATAAAACCATTTACCAGGAACATAGGATATTTCCCAAATGTATTTTAATCTCTTGCTGTGCTATTTTATGTTCAATAACTTAAATAACAAGAATTATTTGTTGTCGGGCAGTGGAGGCATACACCTTTAATCCCAGCACTTGGGAGGCAGAGGCAGGTGGATTTCTGAGTTTGAGGCCAACCTGGTCTACAGAGTGAGTTCCAGGACAGCCAGGGCTACATAGAGAAAACCTGTCTCAAAAAACCTAAAGAGAGAGAGAGAGAGAGAGAGAGAGAGAGAGAGAGAGAGAGAGAGAGAGAGAGAGGGCATCTCATATGGCTTAAAAAAAGAATTATTTGTTGATTTTCATATATCCATTTCTTTAGCTTCAATTAATACACTTGATCAAATAAATGAATAATACATAATTTCAAGGACAATAACTAAACAACAAAATGGCATGTATGGATCTAATTTCATAATCAGAAAGTCATTATGAGCCTAGGTCTGAAGAAAAGGAATAACAAGAGAACAAAGAGCTGGTATCTGCTGATTATTAAAGTTGTACTGTCTGAAAGCAGGAGCTATGAGCAAAAGTGCAAAGTGAATTATTGTTTCTGTGGTCTATAGCCAATGAACTATAACCAATTAATGTTTTTGCAATCCTTCATATTCTAACTCATAATCAGAATGAAATACAATTCATGTTAAGTGTGCTTTGGTACTAATTTACAAAATTAGTTCTAATATTTCATCTTAAAAAGAGGAAAAGGTAAGGACATTCATATTAAGATTCTAAATATTACCTAAAAACAGTATAACCTGTTACTGTTAAAAATAAATAAATACAATAACCTCTGGGTGATGTTGGAACATGCTTTTAATACCAGGACTCAGTAAGCAGAGGCAGGCAGATCACTATGATCGAAGCTAGCTTATCTACACAGCAAGTTCCAGGACAGCTAAGGGTACAGAAAGGAGCCTTGTCTGGAAAAAAACAAAGCAAAGCAAAACAACAAAACAAAACAAAACAAAACAAAAAACAACAGCAAAAAGAAAACAGTTGCAACAACATTCTTTAAATAGAAAATTTAGCTAGTAATACCTAATCAGTAGCATTATAATTGTCTTTTCAAAAGTATCTGTTTTGAAATGTATATAATTTTATTACACATCTTATTAAGAATAAAAATGGAAATATATGCAAAATTTATGAAACATCCATTAAAAAAGCATAATGACACATTATTCTATAATAAACATTTTATATTTAAAGATTATCATTTTCATTATGCTGTGTGTTTTATTCAACCTTTAATTTTATTAAGCCAATAATATTAAGTAAGGGAAACTCAAACTCTAACAGTAAATATATAGCAACCTTTAAATATAGTGAGCAGATAGTAACTAATAATAAGATAATCCATATACAAGTAATTACATGTAAATTTTTAATTTTATTTCTAGATATAAACTCATGTCAGTCTCTATTTTCAAAATTATTTAATTGTTTACTAATTACAGTTATCAACTTTGTAACTGGTTAATGAGGACTTACACGTTTCAGTAGCTGTGACACTCAAGTTGTACCAAGCACTGACCTCTCTGTCAAGCACATTAGTGGTAATTATTGTTCCATTGCCATTGATATCAAACATTTTACTTCCAGTTAGAGAATATCTGTACCAAGAGGAAAAGAGATTATAACCAAATTGTAATATTTTATAGCGATGCTATAGGGCATTTCCACATTCGAAGCTGAAAGAGAAAAATTTAACCTAATTTTTCCCATAGAGAAGGTGATGCTGAATAATTCAAATAAACTATATTTACATATTTAACATTATGCTCAGAAAAAAATGTTAAAAACAGGCATGAAATAGCAAGTAATGAAAAAAGAGACCCTGAATTTAAAAGAAAACAGGAAGGTCATATGGGAGGAGGATTGGAAAGATGGAAGGAAAGGGACAAATGTTGTAGTTATATTATAATCTCTAAAATTAATATAGTTTTTGAAAACACAAAATTAAAAAGATTTTTGAGAGAGGTATTGTAAATACAAATAGATGGTTCTCCTACCTATATCAAGAGAGAATTTTAATAGTGAATGACTTGGTCAAAAGAATTGCTAGAGGAATGTTTCACATAAACCAAAGTAAAAGAAGGTCAGGAATGAACTGTGTTCCTGTCAGCCTTTACTGTTTCTCTTTTAAAGAAAAGCACTCTACTCAGTCATCTTCTCCTATTCTATACTATACCATGACCATTGTTTCAATGAATAAGTTCTATCTAACACATATAAAATATCCTTATCTATACATGTTTAATAAAATAAACTTCATTACATTACATACTGTTGGAACATAATCAAAACAACAATGCATGATAAACACTACCTTGGTGACCTTGAGAGAACTCCAAGGAAAAAGGTTGAGGGCTTTTTACCTCAGATGCATTTTGTTCCTGGGATTATTCTGGAACATGACTCTGTGCCATCAAACAATTAAATTTAATTTATAAGACATATATATTCTTGTTGGATGTCAAATCATAGTTATAGAACTCAATTTAGTGAAAATACATGCTAAGTGGTTTCTTCAGTGTACCATGAATCTGGATATGGCTTTCAGCCAAGCTTTTGTGCTGTCCCTGTTACAATCTACAGTGTGTGTCAGGCAATTGTATTTAAATTGGTCTGTCCTGAGTACATAATGGGAAAAGGATGCTCTGCTACGATTCAGTATGTGTATACTGACTTTTATTTACGTGTTTTCTTGGTTTCCTTGTGTCTTTTCATATATTTGTGTATAAAAGTACACTCAAACTGAAGTAATATTATCTATCTATAGTATTGGAATGAATCTGCCCCATTCTTCCATTTCCTCTGATCCCCGGCCTTGCAGACATAGATCTGCCAAGGTCAGCAAAAATTGATGCATACTCACACAATTCTTTTGTGAGATATGCTTCAAACATTAGAAATCATTTAGATCTACTATCTGTTCATTTGGGTTCACATACTAATGATGAATTTCATTTAGTTTTCTTGAAAAGTAGCTTGGTTACAAGTTCTTTCATGAAATAGTCTGAAATAATGGTCTCAAATTTACAACAAAATAATCCTTTGACGCACCCAGCATGTTTTGTCTGCTTGAGAATGATTAATAATAACAATTAAAGAGGAATAATACCTGGGGTTTAGCTAGTTTCTTTGTATGAACATATTCTTGAGGACTTTCCACAAATGTATTTTAGATTTACGATAATTATGTGGCAGGGATGAGAATATTTTATTCTTGAGTTGACAACTTGCTAAAAATGTTATCCTAATTTGAGGTTTGATGTTCAAAAGAAATTTAAAGTATGAATTAGAGAGGATGATACTTTAGAGTTCAATTTTAGATTAATACAATGTTACATATTTTGACCCATTTTACTCAAAATCTATAAGTGGTTACATTTTTGATTAAATAGATTTTGCTTTAGAATTAAATGGTACTTTAATGGTTGCTATTTTGTATTTCACATCTAATCCTGTTCCGGTAAAACACCATTCCAAATAAATCTTATTAGAAGTTTGAGACAAAGGCTTTTTTTGTTTTTGTTTTTGTTTTTTTTATTCACAGCTCAATAAGCATTTGCTAAAATTTAGGAAGAATAATCAAGACCAAATGAATTGATCCAGATTACAGACCAGAAAAAAAAACTAACCAAAACAACACAGAATTAGGGATTATATTAGTTTAATAACTTGGTGGATGTAGGTTTTTCTCCAAGATTCCTGACTTCACAAGCACAGAGTAATTGCCTAGCTTTCTAGGGTAAGACTGAATTTTCCTCTGGCTGAGTGGATTTTAGGTACAGTTAGAGAGCTTTTGGTTACTACCAAAATACAGGCACTGCTACTGAACCCTCATAAGTATCCTGGCAAGCTCTTTGTTGTGGTGACCACAGATATGTATAGTTTTGGTCCCTCATCGAGTAAAGTTCTCTTTGCAACACACATTGACTTTTACAGAAAATCACAACCAATTGAATCCCAGAGTTGTGGAACCAAGTCCCAGTGACTATTACATTGGAAAAACTGTCCTGTACACCTATTGCTAATAACATATTTCTCAAAATAGGGCTGAAAGATTGTAGAAGTAAGAGGATTAGGCAGATTTTTGTGAAATTTTGTTTTCCAGTAATGTCAAAAGCTACAACCATGAAATATCATCGACATGACTGCTTAAACAGGAGATGAAAGAGTAAAACACCTATAGGCATGACAAAGTAGATGAGAAAAAGACGAGGTTTCAACAATACAGAAAGTATTCCAGGTTTCTTAAAAAAATACTGTGATTGGGAAAATACCCTTCCCCAGGTAGGATCACATCGATTGGTTATGAAACAATAATCAACTGTGAAAATAATGCTTATACAATCTTGGCAAGAATAACATGAAAGTGTTGGTTTTTTTTTTTTTTTTTACAGTATCACATTAATCATGCATACTGACCCTGTCTTGCTAACAGTGATTGTATTCATACTTGATCACATGATTAGTGCAGTGTCTGACAGTTTCTGCACTAGACAAGTCTTTCCATGCTTTTCTCTTGATAACATTTCGAAACAATCTAATTTCTCCTCAAACATTCACCTGCCAGTTTTCTAAACCACAAGTCAATAGAAACAGGATTTGTCAGCCTATTAGACTTAATGGTTATTTCTATCCTTTATTATTTTCATTATCAAAGTTACCATATTCCTATAAGCAATGACATGTCTCTTTATACATATTGGTTCTAATTCATAAACAAGTTTTCCCAGTGATCACCCATATATCCTGGAGAGGAATTCATTTGAATAATGAGGGAAGATCATGCTAAGAAGGCATTGAAGATTAATTAGACCCAAAGTGCCTACACAACACAACTCTATAGCCTTCTTCTGAGACTTCTGTATCTGTTCTGTGCTCTTTTCTTTAATTTTTACCTCTATTTATTGATACATATTTTTATTTTATTATTATTTGAGTGTGCGTGTGTGTGTGTGTGTGTTTCTGTGTGTGTTTGTGTGTGTGTGTATAACATGCCTGCAAATCTGAGAATGTCACAGTATATTTCCAGACTTATAGCACAAATTTTCACAGGCAAGACTTTCTACCAGGAAATGAAGTTAATGAATTCATCGTCAGCTTGGCAAAAAAAGCTGTTTTTCCTATTTGGCCCACTCACCCATTTCTAAATACTTAATCCTTTAATCCTAGTATATAGGTAGAGTATACACTGTATACAATACACATTGCAAGAATTGACCAAAAAAATTATTAGGGAGACGTCCATGGAACAATTGAGTCTGTAGAATAGATTACTCAGATTTACATTTTTTTTCTATGACAAGGTTTTATGTACTCAAGGCTAAGCCTGGCATCATTACAATGATGACTTCTTTCTTTGGAGATAATAAATGAAAAGTGATATAAAGAGCTGAGAGGCACAGACCTCAGAAGTGGCCGGGAAGCTGGGACAGGATTCTTTCTACCTCTATCTACACCTAGGAGGAACAGCAGATCCACAGCCCTCTCTGCACCTTTCCCGCAAGCTGAAAGCATTTCTCTAGGGTGTGCTCTGACCCCAGGATCAGAAGGGATGTCTGATCCACAGCCCTCTGCTCACAGGTCTTACCAGAGGAGAGCTGATCTCCCAGAAGTAGTGACAGAGGCTTACAGACCCATAGGAGGAACAAGCTCCAGCCAGAGACAGCAAGAACATCTAACACCAGAGATCAACAGATGACAAAAGGCAAATGCAAGAATCTTACCAACAGAAACCAAGACTACTTGGCTTCATCAGAACCTAGTACTCCCACCACAGCAAGTCATGGATACCTCAACACACCTGAAAAGCAAGATTTGGATCTAAAATCATATCTCTTTATGGTGATAGAAGAATTTAAGAAGGACATGAATAACCCCCCTAAAGAAATGCAGGAGAACACAGGTAAATATGTACAAGCCCTTAAAGATAAAAAACAAAAAACACTTAAAGAATTACTGAAGTATATGAGTAAACAAGTAGAAGCCCTTAAAGAAGAAATTCCTTAAACAATTACAGGAAAGCACAACCAAACAGGTGAAGGATTTGAACAAAATCATCCAGGACATAAAACTGGAAGTAGAAACAGTTAAGAAATCACAAAGAGAGACAACTCTGGAGATAGAAATCCTAGGAAAGAACTCAGGAACCATAGATGCAAGCATCACCAACAGAATACAAGAGATAGAAGAGAGAATCTCAGGAGCAGAAGATAACATAGAAAACACAGAGACACAGTCAAAGAAAAGGCAAAATGCAAAAAAATCCTAACATAAAACATCCAGAAAATCTAGGACACAATGAGAAGACCAAACCTAAGGATAATAGGTATAAAAGAGAGCGAAGATTCCAAAGTTAAAGGGACAGTAAATATCTTCAACAAAATTATAGAAGAAAACTTCCCTAACCTAAAGAAAGAGATGCCCTTGAACATACAAGAAGCCTACAGAACTCCAAATAGACTGGACCAGAAAAGAAATTCCTCCTGCCACGTAATAGTCAAAACACCAAATGCACAAAACAAAGAAAGAATATTAAAAGCAGTGAGAGAAAAAGGTCAAGTAAAATATAAAGGCAGACCTATCAGAATTATACCAGACTTCTTGCCAGAGACTATGAAAGCCAGAAGATCCTAGGCTGATGTCATACACACCATAGGAGGACACAAATGCCAGCCCAGGCTATTATACCCAGCAAAACTCTCAATCACCATAGATGGAGAAAGCAAAGTATTCCATGATAAAACCAAATTTACATAGTATCTTTCCACAAATC
>JADRCD010076927.1:3049-14414 GCA_019843815.1 Montemys delectorum | reverse complement strand
TCTCTCTCTCTCTCTCTCTCTCTCTCTCTCGCTCTCTCTCTCTCTCTTTCTCTGTGTGTGTGTGTGTGTGTGTGTGTGTGCGTGCGTGTGTGCTGTGCTGTGCTGTGCACTATGCTTGTTTTGAAAGCATGTGTGTATGCATGTACACGTGTGCATGGGGTTGATGTTAGAAATCATCCTCAATAACTCTTCACCTTATTCTTTTGAGGCAGGGTCTCTCAGCCAGTGTTCACTGAAATGGCTAGTCTTGCTAGTCAGCCTGCCCTGGGAATGCTCTTTCTTCACTTTCGGAGGATAGATTTACTGGTAGGTTAGCATGGTATTTCTCTGAGCTCTCTGGAACTTAACTCCATTTCTCACATTTGAGCCACTGTTGTTATGGAATTTTAAAATCCCACAAAAGCCAGACTTGGTGATTTATAACTTAGGGTTTGAAGAGAGGAAAGGGAGATGGGAGATAATATAATTAGATTATAATCTTAAAAAAATAATAAAAACATTAAAGGGCCTAAGTCACCTGTAAGCTCTGAAGAATGGATTTAAACACCAGATCCCTTGTATACACTACATGTCTACCTGAAAATGTGGGTCACTCAGGGGAAGGGTTCAAGGTTAAAATCCTGCTGTGAACTTGGGTTTTATCTCATCATTTTTATCCAAATGGGCTCAAACTAAAGTGGGCATTACAAGGAACTAGGAGAACTCTCCAAGCAGAAGCCTGGCCTGGAAAAGGAAGAGGAGACCTGCCTCTCCCCTATGGTGATGGTGAAAGTCTGTCCCAAGCCCTGGATGTCCAGCATCTTCAACACATAGAGCAATGTCCAGTGGACTTTGTTGCCACCTCTGTAATCCCTCTGCAAGACTGTCAGTTCTACAGCAGAGAAAGCAAGTGGGAGAGGAAACAGGCTACAGTCTACATACATGGAGCTCACTGAACTGAAGGAAAGTTCCATTTGAGAAGTCATCAGGAACACTAAGCAGTACACTAAGATTAAGTCAAGAATTGACATGCTCATCGTCACCCAGTCAACTAGGAAGCACTAAAACGTGAGCCCTAATCCCTGGCTCCCAGTCCTCAGCATTTTTGATTGCCCTAGTTAGCTTCTTCTAAAGTGAACAAAGGCTGGCATACTAGGCTAGAAGAGTCAAAGGCTGCTGAAGGATAGGAAGGCCTTTGTGGACGAGGAGGCCAAGTGTACCCTTGCCAAAGAAGCTGTGAATTCCAGAGGTCATTATTCCCCTGCACGAAAGTCAGGTCATGGGCCAGTTAGCTGGACTCTGGGATTCCAAGAAGAGGTAGGTCTGACTACATGATGTTGGCTTATTAGCAACTCTGAGGGTGTAGTAAGCTGTCTCATAAGAAAACCTTGGAATCCACATTTTCAGAGATTGGGGCCTTCTTCTCTTCTCCTATTAGCCAGGCAAAGAACAACATGCTCATCAGTCTACTTTACAGCTTGGTAGAGTGAATAGAGAAGAGGAACAGACAAGTCCTATGAAAATGTGCAATTAATAACCTCGTGGCCCAGAAAAAGAAAGACGTGCAAAGATTGTTCAGACGAAACATTTCTTTCCTTAAGCTTCAAATACATGAATATTTTATTATGGATTGGTTTTGTCTAATTTAAACCTATTTCAGGTTGTCTCAGAATAGCCTTCTCTAATCCATGCCAAGACTGAATGAGTTGTTCTTGAACAAATTTCTTCCTATTAGTTGACATATTTTTCAAGCTAGCTCACGATCATCTCTTTACTCTCTTGAGCAGAGAGTGCATAGCAGGTCTTCCTTCCGTTTCCTTATTGTGTGCTAGGAGTGTGATGCTTTGCTGATAAACCAAGACCCTTATGATGAGCTGGGTCCCTAGGCACCTGACAGCCAGGACAGGGTTGGTTGCTGTGAGCTGCTGTTCTCACTGAGGCTGGCTGCTGCTGCTGGAGGAACATCTTGGAGCACTCAAGATAAAGCCATTGTTGGTACCTGCCTGATCTTGAGAGAACTTGGCCAGCCGTGTGTTCGCTTGTTTTGCCAGCAAGATCGGCTTTCATGAATGATCTTGTAATTCTGTTTATCTTCTGGCGCCACAGCTGTCAAACTCTATAGCATAAATCCATTCATGTTGCAAGATTCACAACACACCCGGTAAAGTTGGCATTGACTCTGAGACAATCCATCACATCTGAGTTTTATGTCTTGGCATCCAATTATGGCAGCATCACCTGAATCACATCCTTTGGAGTCTGTTCAGAACTTGAGGGCAAGGTCAGCTTGCACAGTGGCCATGAATACCTCAGGTTGGCCTCATCCCACCCAGTCCATTTCTGCTGGAATGGTGAGGTAGGACCTTCACATTGTGTTCTCCTGATGTGTGGGGCAGCTCTTTTAGCTAACAGAATTGTCATACCTATAGGACAATTGCTATAAGACAGAATATTTTGGATCTGAAAACAAACTTTAAAATGGAGAGTTTTCTCTTTTCATCCTGATAGATACTTTTACTTGCGTAAAAGTACTTTTGATTTACTGTGTTTTTAATCTAACCCATGAGAAATAACTTTTCTTGTATCTTTCTGCACTAGAGTACTGCAATGCTGGGTACTCAGTCTTTGTACATGGCTCAGAAAGTACACGGCTGACAGTAAATAATGTCATCCCCATAGAACAAGCATTAAACACACAGTCGCTGTCACTCCTCCCTACGGCTCAGCTTCTTTTCAAAACTTCTATTGCTTGAGAATTTCATACATGCATAGAATGTGTTTTCAAATCCACCCCCTACTCCCTCCCCTCTGACTCCTCTCACTCCCCCCCTTTCCCTCCAAACTTCATGTATTCTTTTTAAACTCACTAAGTCTACTTAGTGTTGTCTCTATGAAACTGTGGGTCATGACCCCCAAGGGGTCCTGGAATTGAGTTTAGAGGTCACTGAATACTTGGCAACAGTAAAATGTTTCTGAATATGAAAAGAGAAACATAATTCAAAACCAAACACATATTGACACCAAGTTCCTGCTGCAGCTGTGCGGTGCCGCATGACTTTACTGTAGCCCTGGTTCTGAACATACAACATGCTTAGAACAACCAAGAACACTGGCCAAGGCACCTGGTTCAGATTCCAGCCTGGTGTATGCCATGCAGCAGAGTAATTTACAGTAGGCACAAAGGTTTTTGCTCTTACAGAGACATAATAGATAAAAAGTTTCAACGTTTTCTTACTATCATTCTTTGGCAATATAAATATCAAATAAGTATATATTAGCATTTTACTGTCTTGGAGTGTTGGCTTTAAGACTTGATGATTGACTTGTTGATTTTAATTTCATTTTAAAAAAAAATGTTAAGGCAGGCATTGGAGGTATACACCTTTAATCCTTTAATCCCTAGGAGGTAGAGACAGGAGAATCTCTATGAGTTTAAGGCTAGCCTGCTCTATATAACAAGTTCTGGGCCAGTTTCAGCTATATAAGAGCCTATCTCAAGAAAAGAAAAACGAGTTTGAGATTAAGACAGAACTTCTAACAATCTCTGAAATAGCCTAAACATACCTGTCATTTTGCACTAAGTATTGATAGAAAGCGACATTCTCAGAATTGATCACTATAAAACCAATATATTGATCAACTCTAAAAAATGTTGAAGATGTTTTATATTATAAAACATCAAATATTTATGCAGAAGTTTCATTCTTTTATGTCAAAATAACCAAGCAAGGGGCTGAAACATGGTTCAGTGGTTAAGAGGGCTTTCTGTTCTGTAGAAAGCTCAGAGTTCAGCTCCCAGCATCCACTTGGAGAGGTTTCCAACCTCCTGTAACTCCAGCTCCAGGGGATCACATATTCTATTCTGACCTCTGCAGACACCCTTCACGTTGATATACCTACCCAGATACACACAGATGATTTAAAATAACTCTTTAGAATAATAACCAAGCAAGTCCTTCCATCTTATTAGCAGCCAAATTTGCTTTCAACTTCAATAAATGAAAAAACTACGTGTATATCAAAGGCCTGTTCTAAAATAAATTTCTTTATGTCTTTTATTTGTCTTCAGTAAATGTTTGATCTAGATACCTAAATATTCAGGGATACATACAAACCTACTGAGTGACAGGGAATCGTAAGTGGAAAAGTTTAAGAAACTCGACTTCAGAGGATGCTATGCTTCTCCTTCCCCCCTCTTATTTGTATGTGTGTGTGTGTGTGGGGGGGTGTATGTGCATAAATGTGAAGGTCAGAGGACAGCCTAAGGTGTGGGTCCTCTCCTTCCATTTGGTTTGTGTCCGGCATTCACCACTTCATGCACCAGACTCCTAGCCTCTGCCTCCCAGCCTGCCACTGGGCTGAGGATTTGAACACCGGTCCTCAGAGTTGTGCCACCAACACTTTTAGCTGCTGAGCCCTAACCTCAGCCCCATGCCATGCTCTTATCATCTTACTTTGAGTGCAGCAGTTTTCCCCTGTCGCACCTCTGGGACCACAGATTCACAGACATAGAGGCACTCACAACCTGGAGTCTGTTCTCATTAGGCTTTATAAGCTCCGGTGAGGCTGCTTATGCAGAGTCTGAACCTATCAGGTCCACACACTGCTCTTTCACCACACATCCCAGCCCTTTGCTCTGACTGCAGTTTTGAGGACCAAAGGCTCAATTCTACCCAGGAGCTCCAGTGATATTATTGATGCTGGACATCTGAATAATTTGAAAATATTCCCAGTTGAGTCTTTATCTTATAGAGATATAAATGCAGCGTTTGCAGTCCTGTTTAAGCCACCTCTGGCCAAGTGATGCTTTGTGTTGTCCATTTAATTATTCACAAGGCTAATAGAACTAATTTCACCACCAACTAGACAGGGAGGTAAACTTCAGAGAAAATTGTACATGTTTGACCACTTGGCCTTAGCTCTAAACCCAGATGCAACTGTTCTCGATAGTTAAAAATGCTAGTTAAACCAAGTGTGTTTCAAGTTTCTTTTGCTGTGTCCTCTCTCAAATAACCCAAATACAATCTCAGATTTGAACCTTCCAGAAACATCTCTTGTGGTAAGTGATAAAACAGCCAGGATATTATGATCACTGAGAGCACTCTGAATAGCCAACCAATTCGCTAACCTCATCTTATAGATATATATACAGAGGCAGAAAGTTTTCTGAAAGACCCTGGAGTGAAGCTCCTGTGAAAGTGGCTGAAAAGGCCTCCTTTGCCTTTCATAAACTTACCTATGTTGGTGAAATGTAGAAATGAAAAATTCTTTCCTCTTTCTAACCCCTCAGGGACACCTTTGAGGTTTCATCAGCTCACACAATATTAAATAAAAGGTATAGTTTTGTGTCTAAATTCTTCTTCCAAGGATCTCAAAGGGAAATGTTACTGGTGCCTTAGCTTTTCCTTGTCGTGACAAAATATCTTACAAAATAAAATAAGCTTCAGGATGGAAAGGTTAGCTTTGCTCATGATTTGGTCAGTTTCAGCCATGTTCACTTAGCCCAGTGTCTTTAAGCCTAGACACTTACACCCAGTCCACTGTAGTGGAAGGGTACGTCAGAGCTCACCTTTCCCGGTCATCAGGAAGAAGTGAGTGGTCAGAAACAAAACACACCCTTCCAAAGACTGCTTCAGGGACCTTCTACCTCAGATGATCATCTGAAGTCTATAGGTTCTCCCAATGAGCCACTGCACTGAGAATCCAAAGATGGGTTAATTCATTCACTAGGTCAGAGACTCATGATCCAGAATCCAAAGATGGGTTAATTTATTCACCAGGTCAGAGACTCATGATCCAGTCTCTTCCCAAGTGCCTTCCCTGAACACTGCTGTTCTGTAAACCTTCAACACATGAGGCTTTAATACCATTTAAGATCCAAACTAACAACAGAAAACAATTTTTTAGCTATTTCGTTTGGGTGTATCTCTGCAATTCTCAGAGACAGAGAATTGAGCATGTCTACAGTGTCTCAGGCAATGGCAAGTTTCACTGGGTCCTTAGTCTTATAAATTCAAGCATTTAATAAACCCATCAACCAACATGAGACAGTCTTCCCTTCTCAATTCAATATTATGGATGAAGAAAAGCAGACAGAGTAATTAACTCAGGAGCTAACTAACGGGGTCTCGGTGTACTCTGTATGAAAAGTCTCGGGACACACTTCTTGTTTTGTGACATGTCACTACAGCTCCATGGTTGGGATCAAGTGGAATTCTTTTTTAACTGTTCAACGTGACACAATGGCAGCAATCTGAGAATGTGGTCCAGTTACAAACAGCACAAATCAACACAAACAGCGGAAGAGAGTCCAAAAATACATTCTCAAAGTTTCAGACACCCTGACTTACTAGTTCTACTTTTGAAAATCCTACTTTAGGAGTTTCAGCAAAATATAAGCAAAGTTGGTAGAGGCAGCAGTACTTATTACTAATGGTCACAAAATGATAAACAGCCTCAATATCCACTAACAGGAATGTTAGGAAACATTAGGAAAACGTTTAGTATGCAAAATACATTTTTTTTTTGTAAAATACATTTTTCATTGTTGTTTGTTTTGTGGGGGGTTTGGTGTGTGTGTAGTGTGTGGTGTGTATGTGTGGTATGTGGTATGTGTGGTGGCGTGTGTGTATAGTGTGGTATGTTTGTGTGTGTGTGTGTGTGTGTGTGTGTGTGTGTGTGTATGTGTGTTGTCCAAACATTGTGTGGACGTATAAAAAGGACTTTAAGAAAACATAATGAACATTAAACATTATTTATGTTTGTTATTTCTCTTTAACTTTTATTGTCTGTACATTTCTATGTTTTTTAGATATCTCTTTCCTATACTATTATGATCTTACAAATAAAACCATTTTAGCTTAAGAAATTAAAGAGTAAAGTCAATGTAAAAAATACATGGATGAATTGCAGCTGTCTTTTATTTTTGACTCCCACTGATCCCATCAAATAGGTTAAATATATGTATGGGTGAAAGAACACATGTGTTTAATTTTTGGAATCCACCAGAAGCTGTAAAAAAAATTGACAAACAGGGGGCTCCTCAGATACAGTCCTATCATGACAACTTCTAACTTCAGTCCAGAGACTTTGAACAGTTACACTGTATCTGGTGCTACTGAAATCCTGGCAGTAACTAGACAGGAGTCAAGCTACCAAGAAGGGTAGACTGCTTAGGTGGGACAGGCCTACCTCCATAACCTATGTCAGCCCAGGAATGCTAAGAAGGCCAGTAGCAATACTGGGAAAATGATGGGAGAGATAGGTACATTAGAATGAGTTCAAACATTCTGTACTGGCTAGTTTTGTGTGTCAACTTGACACAGGCTGGAGTTATCACAGAGAAGTGAGCTTCAGTTGGGGAAATGCCTCCATGAGATCCAGCTGTGGGGCATTTTCTCAATTAGTGATCAAAGGAGTAGTGCCATCCCTAGGCTGGAAGTCTTGGGTTCTATAAGAGAGCAGGCTGAGCAAGCCAGGAGAAGCAAGCAAGCCAGCAAGGAACATCTCTCCATGGCCTCTGCATCAGCTCCTGCTTCTTGACCTGCTTGAGTTCCAGTCCTGACTTCCTTGTGATAACCAGCAATGTGGATGTAAGCTGAATAAACCCTTTCCTCCCCAACTTGCTTCTTGGTCATGATGTTTGTGCAGGAATAGAAACCCTGACTAAGACACATTCCCAGGTGGCAGTATGTTCGGCCACTGTCCATCTACATGAATAAAAACAGTTTACTTTTTTCAAGGAGATATTTTCGTCAAGTCCATGGAAACTAATACTGTGTGTCTATGAGAATATTCTGCACCCATGGTGCTCTGGGACACTTTATATCTGTCTAGCTTTAAAAGTACTTTACATAAATATTTACACATATTCTCAACAGAGTCCTTTTAATGGGGATGGGGGCCTGTTGTGCCATCACCAGCTGGGGAACATGGTCAAGAAGACAGAGACAGAGGCCTAAGTTGAGGCATTTTTCTTGTCATATCTATTCCTATCTGGAAAGTGAAGGTGACCACCTTGGCTGAGCCAGAACCGGCACTTTCCTCCTGCCTGAGTTCCAACACTTTGTTCAAGGCCCTTCTCTCTCTCTCTCTCTCTCTCTCTCTCTCTCTCTCTCTCTCTCTCTTAATTGTATTTTTACTTTTATTTTTAAAGTATTGTCATAGATATCTAAACAATGTAGAATGGCTCCACCACTGCCAGTTGTCACCTCATCATGTCTATGTCACCTGTATTTGGGAGTCACACACTTATCTCAAATGTACTGATGAAGTTTGCTCCCCTATTATATTTACCGTCTTGGCAGATGAGCCTCAAGGGCCTTTTCTACTGAGGTATTTAGTCAGTCTATGAAATGGAGATGGCAACCTCTGAGCCTTGACTTTTAAAGAGTTGGAGCAACATCATAGGGCAGAGTTAGAGGCCATGTCAGAGAACCTTGTTCCCATCTCAAAACCTTGCCCTTTCAGATCTCAGCAGCATAAGCTTGAAAGGCAGGGAAGTGTCTGAGGGGCAATGTGGCTGCTTTTTTATCTTTCTAGAGGGCACACAGAGAGTTACAAGGGTGAGTAACAGCCTGGAGCATCACAGGGAGTTCTCTTTCCTTACTGGTCCCTCCTTTCTCATTTGCATACTTTTTGAACCCGATTTGGTGGTGCCCATCTAACCCCATATCCAAGTATCTGAGGCAGGAGGTGAGTCCAGTGAGTCCAGTGCTAGTCTGGGCTATATAGTGACTATCAGGCCACCCAGGAATGCATGGGGGAGGGTAAAAGGCAGGGACCCTCCAGTTCCCTAGATGTAAGAAGACTGTAAGAAGAGCAATCCAAGCCTGTGCAAGGAAGACTAGAAAGCACGTTCCTGAACTACAACGGGACGTGGTGGTCTCAGGACGTGGTGTTCTGAGACCGGCATATGCTAAATGTTCATGGTTAGTGCTACTGAGAGTTGATCCATAAAGACTTGAAAAGGAGGGAAGATACGACCTGGTCAGAGACAAACCATGATGTTTATATTAAGTTTATATTAAGATAAAATTGTTTGGTTCAAGTCTACTTCAAAGATTCTAAAGACCCTGCCTTGGTCTCAAGCTGAGCCAAATTTTGTCATTTTAATGACAACAAAATGAGGGGGTGAATGGCGAAAAGGGGATCTTCGGTTAGTATAAACACGAGCAAGATTGTGATGCTTGAACATGGTTTACTGTGTCAAAATCTGCCCTAAATATTTTAATTCTCTGTGAGCTGAAGTGTGTGGGTGGTCTGAGCTCGCCCAGCGGCCTCTAGGCCCTCACAGCCTCGGTTCCATTTCTTGGGATTCCGAGCTGAGCTGTTACTCACCAGCCACGCTGCTGGAGCCACACAATCTTCAGATAAACATTTTCGATACCGCAGAGCAGTTACTTTAAAGCAGTCCAATTAGTTTAAGTCCCAAGTTTGATTAAAAGAGCGCCCCTGGAAAGGTCGTGTGAAAAACTCCGAAGGACTTGGTGGAATATTTGATGTCGCCACAGTTCTCAGAGCATCACCAAGCCCCAGGAGCTGAAAGTAGTCCCCTCTTTAGCTTTTTTGTTTCTGTGTTTTGAAAGAGAACCTCATCGTGTAGTTCTGACTTGGCATGGAATTTGCCACGTGGCCTTGGCTAGCACTGAACTTGCAGCGATCCTCCTGCCCTAACATCTTGAGTGTTGGGAATGAAGGTACACAGTCCTACACCCGACTTTAGGTAGTGTTCTATCCACTAGGATTCTCTGACCATTATTAGCTGGTAAGAAACAGAGCTGTAGGAGGAAGTGTAACCAACGAAAAGCTCTCAGAAGGGGCAGACTGCACCCTGGGCTGTGCTCGCTCCTAAGACGCTCTCATCTGAGCATCACTCTAGGTCGGAAAGATCGAGGATTCTCCCAGAATGTCACAGCTCTAGCACCACCTTGTCCTTCCAGTAGCTTTATTGCTGAGCTCCTGTCTGGCCCGGGACCCTATCCCCCTGCCTTCATCTTTACCTGCATCTCAACGGGCTTCCCTCAACATACTCTTTACCTGAGCGTGCCATCTCTCGCTCTGAATGGCTTCCATTCCTGCTGTGGCTAGGACCGTCCTCCACTGTGCTCAGTCACATTTGAAGCCTGCAGGTCTGATTTCCACTGGCTCTCTCTTTCAAAAAGAATTCCTTTTTGTCCCCAGTCATGATCTAGAAGGCAAAACATGACTCTGCAGCAGTCCCTGCCTGTCTCCCTGCAGAGTGCGCACTGGATAAGGATCAGCAATACACACCGTTTTGCAAAATAATATGGCAGGTGGCAGAACTCAGCAGAGAGTAAGGATCATTTGGAGACATGGATTGTTTTTTTACCTATAATAATATTTTACTAGATAAGCTAGAAACAAGTGTTTTTTTTATATATTTTTCTCTATCCAGTAAAACATTAGAACCCAACAACCCCCATAGCAATGAGAAACTGTTAATAAAACAAACAAAAAAAATAATAGTTCTTCTCCTACTTTTATTGAAAAAAATAATCGCTGACTTTATGCCTTTTCATTTCTTTTTATGAGTATGAATAGAGAAAGAACACTGTTTGAGATAGGACCCCTAGTGTGAAATAATCACCAATAAAATTTAACACAGGGCGAAGACGTCTCCAGGGGTAAGGGCTCTTGTTGCCAAGCCTGATGACCTGAGTCCAATCTCCAGAACCCACTTGGTGGAAGGAAAAATGCAACTCCTGCAAGCTGGCACACTGTTCTCTGAGCCTCACACGCATGCTGTGGCATGCCCGAGCTACACACAAAACAATGAATGAATAAAAATGTAGTAAAATAAAATCTAACTCAATTTTCTCATGCTCAGGAAACTCTGGTAGAATTGAAAAATACAATTCAAATATAGGTGGAAAAGCATATCCAAATATCTAATTGAGATGAGCTGATTACAACGAAGCTTGCCTATCTAATGTTTAACTGGGCTAGAGGAGGACAGCGGAGGCTGGCTTGTAGGCTTGCTGGTGACTCCTGCACAGTTTGATGAGGGATTACCTTCACCCTTCGTTTAAAGCAGTCATGATTTGTCTGGCGTATACCTCTGTTTCAGAACAATGAAGATTACAGGGCTGAAGTGGTCATCCATACTTGGTGTTAGCAATTCTTCCACAGCATGTTTTACTGTAAAGATCCTGGAAGCTCAGCCCTTTAGTGTCTCTTCTGTTGCCAGGAGAAGGGAGGCAGATATAGTTGTTCCTGGGCAGATTCCTTTGGCCAATCTTTTAAGCTTCCTGCGGGAGACTTTCTACCTCTCTTGTGACCCTGGAGACACCTATGGATTTCCAATCAAGCTGCTTCTTTTCTTTTCTTTTCTTTTCTTTTCTTTTCTTTTCTTTTCTTTTCTTTT
>JADRCD010076923.1:19119-32145 GCA_019843815.1 Montemys delectorum | reverse complement strand
GTGGCAATATGCAGACCCCACTGTTCTAATGTAGCAATTAATAAAGGGTAGGAGTTCTGCAAAACGGTCAACTCTTTATGGCACATAAGTATATCATCCATGTAAAGAATCAAAAGCAGGGAAGGAAATTGCTTCCTAACAGGTTCAAGGGCCATTTGTACATACAGTTGACACTTCGTGGGACTATTGGCCATGCCTTGTGGTAAAACTTTCCAATGATATCTCTTATCAGGTTCAAGATGATTAATAGCAGGTAATGTAAATGCAAATCTCTGTCTGTTTTGTGGGTGCAGGGGAATGGAGAAGAAGCAATCTTTAATATCTATAATTATCATCCTCCATTGTCTGGGTAAGGCAGAAAGCAAGGGTAAGCCTCTTTGCACTAAACCAAACAGTCGCATCTGCGCGTTGATGGCTCTTAAATCATGGAGAAGTCTCCATTTTCCTGATTTCTTTTTTATAACAAAAATAGGTGTATTCCAAGGGGAAGTAGAAGGTTCTAAATGGCCATTTTTAACTTGCTCTTCAATTAATTTGGTAGCTGCTTCCAATTTCTCAGAGGATAAAGACCATTGAGGAACCCACACGGCCTCCTCTGTAAACCAGGGTATGGGCATAGAGCCCTCAATGGCAACTAGGGAAAACCCAGACCCTGTCTTCCTGTATTACTTTCTTGGGGAACTGGGTCTAGCCTTCCTTGTTCTTTTCTACCAAGGCCTTTTCCTTCCTTATATCCCATCTTTTTCATAATTTCTATGGCTTGTTGTGAATACTCATTAGTCAATGTCAGTCCTAAGTCTTGCAAAATGTCTCTTCCCCAGAGATTAACAGGGAGAGGAAGCACATAAGTTATAAAACTTCCTGTCTGACCTTCTGGTGTCTGCCAAGTCAAGGAGCGTGAACTGACTGCAGGGCTGGCCTCATAATCCAGCCCCTGTAAGGAGTGGGATGATTCCATAACAGGCCACGCCTTAGGCCACCAGTTAGAGGAAATAATACTTTTGTCAGCTCCTGTATCTAAAATTCCTGTAAAATTCTTCCCTTCAATCATTAATTGCAAGGTAGGTCTAGTTTTAAGGTCTACTACCAAATGAGCAAAATCAGTTCCAGAGGAACCAAGCCCTGCAGAACCTCTAGACATTCTCGTAGATGGGAAACAACTATGTAAACTTGGAAGAATAACCAATTGAGCAATCCTATCTCCCGAGGAGATAGAAAATATGCCTTGTGGACAGGAACAGAGAACCTGAAGCTCTCCTGTATAATCTTGGTCTATCACTCCAGGATGAACCACAAGCCCTTTTAATGTTAGATAGGAGCGACCTAGAATAAGGCCAACGCTCCCTTCAGGCAGGGGACCTTTGAAATCAACTGAGACAAACTGCGTGCCCACATGTAGCATGTAAGAATTGGGAGGTGGAACGAAGGTCCAATCCTGCGGAGCCTCTTGTAGCTCTGCAGCTAGAGGTGTTCCCCAGTTGCAGGCTTGTGTACCATATTTTTTGGGGCCCTGGGATCTGGGGCCCAGAAACTCGTTTTTTGGAGTACCTTCATCTCTTCCCAATAGTGGGGAATTATGTTGAATAAGCTTTCCTTGAATGTCCCTAACTGAACGACATTTATTGGCCCAATGATAGCCTTTCTTACATGTGGTACATAAGCCTGGAGTCTTTTTCTGTGCAAGAGTACGACATTCCCGTTTCAAATGACTCGGTTTGCCACAATTATAACAGACTTTAGGGTTGTTAGGACTTGGGCGATTCTGGCTTTGCAAGATAGCTGCTGTGAGGCCAGCATAAGTTAGTGGGCCTCCAAGTCCTCTACACACTTTCATCCAAGCCTCTAGTTATATGGAGTAATAGCGGCTCGGTATTGCTTAGTGCACTGTTCATACACTAGTTGTTTGATCAGTGGCATGGCTGCATCTGGATCACCAAAGATTCTCTCTGCAGCTTTTACTAATTTAGCCACAAAGTCAGAAAACGGCTCCATGGTGCCCTGTAAAAAAATTTTTTTCTTGTAAGATTTCCGCTTACCTCCCCTTTATTAACAATCTGATTCACCTGTTTAAAGACTTGCAATGGGCAACCAGTGTGTAGATTAATTTGAAAGTCTGTTTGCTAATCAACAGCAAAGCAACTTTGCCCCAAAAGCATATCCCTATCCCAAGCTTGATTCCCAGCTGCATGATTAGCGTCTGCCTGTTCATTAGCAAATTAAAGTGAAAGAGGCTGTGATCCGTAAGTATGGACTCAGCCAAGGACTTTATAACCTTAAAATCCAAAGCTCATGAAAACACTGACCCTGTGTATCTTGAAAAACTGGATAAACAAGTGACAATTCAATTCTAACTGTAGAGTCGACAGTAGGCCCCGCATCCAGCTCTCCTTCTCTAACTCTACGGAACACTCCTCCCCTATCTGTTCCAATGCTGCTTGTGAGTTCACCGCAGGCTGGGAAGCCTCAAGGTTCTGTTTTAATGCTGCCTGTGAGTTCGCCTTCTGCCCCATTCCCAGCAACCTCTGGTGCTGGTGCTCAGCCAGGCTGGGTACAGTAGCCCGGCAAACGGTAGCATGGTGAGGCGCCACAGAAGCGCCAGTCACTGCCGGTAGGGCCACACAGTGGCCACCAGTTTGTCGCCGTTGGCTATGAGCACTGGCCCGGCTGCTAGGCCCGGCCGCAATCACGGCCCAGACTGAGGAGACCTGCTGCCCCAGGCCCTGCCAGGCCGGGCTCCGCAAGGCACCGCATTGCCTACCACCACCATCTTTCTTTCGCTTTCGATTTGGCAGTGGCGGCAGCTCCTCCCAGCGAGCTGCTTCCTCAACAGGACCCAGTTCTTCCAACTCAGAACTATCAAGCCCCAAAACCCCTAGTTCCTTTATCGGATAAATAGATCTCTTTTCTGAGGCCTGTTTCTCCTTACATTTCTCTCCCAGGGCGTTCTTTCCCTTGTCTCTCGCTTCCGCAGACTGAACATCTTTGGAAGGGTCTCTGTCCTTAGGCATGCCTCTTCTTTTTTCTTTCTGAGCTCCTAACCTCTTATCTTGCTCTGTTTCTGATATGCTGTCTTGTATATCAAGACCAAACATGCCTCTCAGGGCTTACCTTTGTCCTGCAGTTCTGGACCCTCCCCGAAAAATGGGGGTCTCCTCAGTGGTGCCGATGATGGCGAAGTCCTGGGTTTCCTGCACCAAGTGTGGTCCACGCTATTTTCCCGCCGGCAGGAATACACGGACACACACACAGGATCCTTCTGCAGCAAACCTTTATTACCATGTGGCGAGGAGAGAGCGAGCCCTGGAGAATGCACTGCTTATATACACCCTGGAGCAGCGTGTTCACCTCTGATTGGCTGTTTGCTCATTACCTCATGAGATGCCTCGGAATAGGCTGTGACTTGGCACGCTCTGGCCCTAGGCACTTGTGCAGACTACGTGTTACGGGGAGAAGAAACCGGATGCCGGCGCCATCTTGTAATGGAGGCTGCCGGCTCGGATTTGGCTCTCTACATGCTGGCCTATGTCTGTCAGGCTTGCTAGGCCACCTGGAAAAAACTGCCCCCTAAATCAGAAATGGAGGAGCCTTACAAGTCTTTCATTAGCCACCTAATGGACACTGCTGAATGCTTGTTTTGAGTCCAAGAGTCTGAAAATCCCTTTATTAAACATCTTGCCTTTGAAAATGCCAATCTTACCTGCCAAGATATTCTTAAACTCCACCTTTCTAAGTCCGTAGCAGAATACATCTGCCTTTGCCCAGGGGTTGAAACAAGCCACACCATTGGCTTAGCAATTGGTGCCACTCTTCAGAAGGCTAGCTTAAATCACTCTTAAAAGACTTGCTTCAACTGCAAGCAGCAGGGCCACTTTCTGTGAGAATGTCCCCATGCCCGAGGACTGAAAATTTCTGTTGAGGGCCAGGAGAGCACTACTCCTGCGTGAGGACTGCTGATCACCCTGTGCCCTCATTGTAACAGGGGCTAACATTAGGCTAGAGAGTGTAGATCCAAAATAGACAGCCAAGGACATCCCTTACCTCCACACCATTTGGGAGACTTCCTGAGGTAGCAGCTTCTTGCCCCCACCTTCAGGACAGGCCTCGAGGTGATAGGGTTTGTCCCCCAACAGATTTCTCATAATGTACCCAGTTTGTTTCCAAACTCTGGCAAGCTACAAAAAGCAGCCCAGGATTGAACCTCTGTGCCCCTCTGTGCTATCTCCAGTATAATACTGACCACTGAGGAGGACATTCAAGCCATGCCTAAGGGCATACAGGGCCCCTTAACCTCAAATATCTTTGGTATAGTTCTAGGAAGAGCTTCACTGCGAGTCTTATTGCCAGTGGTTTTCCACAGAGATCTCTGGCCCAGCTTGGTTGGAGGAGCCCTTGTGCATAGAGTGGAGGGAGTACAGACTGGCGTCTCTGTCCTGTCTTTCAAGATGCTCTGTTTCTCTGCACTGCCCTATACCGAGTCGGGTTAGGCTGGGCCAACAGGTCGACTAGCCAGTGAGGAGTGCAGCGCAGCTTCAGGCCACATTTTGCGAGAGCAGACCTCTTCCCAAGTGTTATAGCTCTAAGAACAAAAGGCTCAGACCATGGAGGAGAACATTCATATGCTTTACTGCCCTGAATATCATACATATATGTAGTTTGGGGGGTCATTCTGATTTTGGCAGCAGTTATCTCTCATTGGTTTGGGCTGAGAATCTTTATTTGCATGTAAGAGGGCTTGACCAATATTACATAACTCTCCTACTGGGGTTGTTGTGGGAGACTTGGGCTGAAATCTGAGCCATTGGTCTCAGGCACAAACCACCAAACGCCTACCGTCACTTCTGGCCAGATGCTCAGTGAGTCTCCGGGGTTCCAAGGTGTCTGTTATCCTGGACTCCAGCTGTCAGAATTTCCCATTGCCCCACAACTCCTCCTTTTTTTTTTTTTATAAGGGAGATGTGTCATCGGAATAACTGTCTACTGTGTCAGGAATGCTGAACCAGGACCTGATTGGTGGTGATTTTTGCAATGTTATTCATCTGCTGCTTTAGAAACTGAATGAGACAGGGTGCCAAGAGTATCAAGGCTACAATGGCTAATATAGGGCCAAGGAGGGGAAGAATCCAAGCTACCAGGGGGTTAGAGTACCAAGGGGTAGGGATATTGGGATTATAGCATGCCCAGAGGGTCCCTCTGAGTTCTTTAAGTGTTTGTATATCTTGTTCTTCTAGCCCAGATTCATTGAAATAAAAGCAACATTCCTAACCCAGCAAAATCTAAGTCCCTCCCTGTTTAGCAGTCAGTAAGTCCAGGGCTCTCTGGTTTTGGAGAATGACTCCTGCTAAGGAGGTTATCTGGCATTGAAGAGACTTGAGTTTGTCTATAGTGGGGTTCATTGCCTGGCCAAGCTTATCTTGGAATTTGCTGGCCAGATGTTGTGTTTGGACAAGGGCTGCTCCAGCAGTTCCTCTTGCACCCAGTGAGACAGCAAGGCTTACTCCAACGAGCACAGGGATGAAGATCTCTCTCTTCTTTTGGCTTTCTCCCATCTGTAAGGCAAGTTTTTCAGGTTCGTAGAGATAAACCTGGGGGATAATTATCATGGGGGTGCGGGAGCCTTGAAAAGGGGTGTTAATGCAGGTACCTGTAGTGACTTTGCACCAGAGGAGGGTGGGAGGGTTAACACATACTGGTTTGGTGATGGTGATGTCCCAGACACATGTAAGATGGGGTTTTGAAGAGGACCCTGCAAAGCAAAGAGGGCGGGGTAGGTCAAAGGGAGGAATGTCCTGTGCTTTCCTCATGGGGAGGGTTCCATGGAGGTCGTAAAAGGAAATGTTAATAGGGACAACTACTAATAATGGTCAGGAGAGAGAAGCACAGAAAAAGCGTTGGGAGGAGTTGGGATGAGTTGTTAGGGGAAGGATGTGTCAGCTGCATATTGGATATATTGTAACCAGGAGAGGATAGGCTGCAGTTCCTTCTGAGACTTATTTTCCTGTTCAATAATATTAACGTGGGTAAAGGCTGATTTGGAAGCAGGAACAAGCTCATGGGAAATTTGCAGGTCAGCAATTGAATATTTGGCATAGCCATTGGGGTAAAGTTTACCCATGACTCCAGTTCGCCAACATTCATCCCATGGATCGCCAATGGAGAGCTGAAAATGAGTGTTAAGGTTAGTGAATGTGTTGCCGCCACTACTGGTTGATTCTATCCCGCAGTTCCAGTATTTGCAACCTCCATATATGGAGACCTCTTGGAGACATTCACCTGTGTTTCGGTAAGGAAAACAGAGAAAGGGGCTAGGGGTAGTAGAGATAGAATCTGTGTGTAAAGGGATCTCAATCCTGGTTTGACATCCTTCGAGTGGACAGTCTTGGGTCCCTATGATTTTGTTGTGTGTAGAGAGCCACCCCCGAGCTGACTCAATCGCCATTGCAACATGGCGCTGGCATCCGGTGTCTTCTCCCTGTAAACAAGTAGTCTGCGCATGTGCTAAGGGGCCAGAGCGCGCTGCCAAGTCACAGCCCATCCTGGGGCATCGCATGAGGTAATGAGCAAACAGCCAATCAGAAATGAACACGTCGCTCCAGGGTGTATATAAGCAGTGCCTTTTCAGGGCTTGGGGTCTTCCTCTTAAAGATGCAATAAACGCTTGCTGCAGAAGGATCCTGGTGTCCACATACGTTCTTGCTGGCGAGACGATTGTGCAGATTACAGTTGGTGCCGAAACCCCCGGAATTCACCATCGCCGGCACTGAGGAGACCCTCTGTTCATGGGGAGGATTCAGAACTGCAGGAGGAAGATAAGCTCTGAGAGGCATGTTTGGTCTTGATCTCTTTCATCTTTCTCCTTGTTTAGCAGGTGCATTAGAAGCTTCCATTATTGTTTTGTTAGTGCTCTCTCTTTTTCTTTTGGTTTCATTTTGCTTACAAGACAACATGTCAGAAACAGAGTGGGATAGAAGACTAGGAGCTCAAAAAAGAAAAGGCATGCCTAAGAAAATAGACCCTTCCAAAGATGCTCAGTCCGAGGAAGCGAGAGATAAAGGAAAGGAAGCCCTGGGAGAGAAGTGTACGAAGAAAAAGGCCTCAGAAAAGAGATCTCTTTATCTGGTAAAGGAACTACAGGTCTTGGGGCTTGATAGCTCTGAGTTAGAAGAACTGAGTACCACCGAGGAGGAGGACCTTGATGAAGAGGCGGCCTGCTGTGGGGAGGAAATGTACCATCCAGATGAGTGGCAAAATCGAGAACAAAAGAAGGCGGGAAATAGGAACCTCTCGGCTTTCCAGCCCGCGGCAAACTCCCAGGCAGCAGTTCTAGTAGTGGTCCCCAGTGCTCCTCCGCCCTATGCGGATGGGTGCTATTCGGACTCCTTCCTTTCAAACGAAGATAAAAGAAACATGTTACAGGCCTTTCTGGTGTTTGAGGCTGCAGGGGCAGGAGGGAGGTTGTGTCCACGAACCAGTAGAATATACCCCTATTAAAGAACTTGCTGAATCAGTTCAGAAGTATGGGTTTGATGCCAATTTCACAGTCATGCAGCTCGAGAGACTTGCCACTATGGCAATGACTCCGAATGATTGGCAAAATACAGTAAAAGCTGCCCTCCCTAACATGGGACAATATATGGAGTGGAAAGCCTTGTGGCATGATGCTTCTCAGACACAGACAAAAGCCAACGCTAATGCGGAAGGCAATCAATGGCAATCGACATTTGACCTGCTAACAGGGCAAGGACAGTTTGTGAATAATCAGACAGACTATGATTGGGGAGCATATGGCCAGATCTCCGATGCTGCTATTAAACCATGGAAAGCTCTCTCAAAAAAGGGGGAGGCTGGGGGAAATTTAACGAAAATATTACAAGGCCCCCAAGAGCCATTCTCAGGCTTTGTGGCTAAGATGACAGAAGCAGCAGGCAGAATTTTTGGAGACCCAGAACGAGTTAAACCACTGATAGAACAACTGGTGTATAAATGCTTCACCAGAATGCCAGGCAATAATTACCTCTAAAAGAAGCAAAGGGTTGACAGATTGGATAAAGGTCTGCCGAGGACTTGGAGGCCAACTGACCAATGCTGGCCTCACAGCTGCTATTTTACAAAGCCAAAACCCGCTCAAGTCCTGGCGGCCGTAAAGTATGTTATAACTGTGGCAAACTGGGTCATTTGAAACAAGAGTGTCGTGTTTCCACACATAAAAGAACCCCAGGGCTTTGTATCAAATGCAGGAAAGGTTATCACTGGGCTAATGAGTGTCGCTCAGTCAGAGATATTCAAGGAAAGCTTATTCAACATGATTCCCCACTATTGGGAAGAGATGAAGGTACTCCAAAAAACGAGTTTCCGGGCCTAGATCCCAAGGCCCCCGAAAATATGGGACACAAGCCTGCAACTGGGGGAAACCTCTAGCTGCAGAGCTACAAGAGGCTCCACAGGATTGGACCTCCGTTCCACCTCCCAATTCTTACTAATGCCACATTTGGGCACGCAGCTTGTCTCAGTTGATTTCAAAGGTCCCCTGCCTGAGGGAAGTTTCGGCCTTATTCTATGTCGATCCTCTCTAACATTGAAAGGGCTACTGGTTCATCCTAGAGTGATAAACCAAGATTATACAGGAGAGCTTCAGGTTCTCTGATCTTGTGCAAAAGGCATATTTTCTATTTCTCCTGGGGATAGGATTGCTCAATTGGTTATTCTCCCAAGTTTGTATAATTGTTTCCCATCAACCGGGGTGCCTAGAGGTGCCAATGGGCTTGGTTCTTCAGGAACTGACTGTGCTCACTTGGTAGTTGACCTTAAAACTAGACCCACTTTACAATTAATGATAGAAGGGAAGAATTTTGTAGGAATTTTAGACACAGGAGCTGATAAAAGTATTATTTCTTCCAACTGTTGGCCCAAGGTGTGGCCTGTTACACAATCATCCCACTCCTTACAGGGGTTGGTATATGAGGCCAGCCCTGCAGTCAGTTCACGCTCCTTGACTTGGCAGACACCAGAGGGCCAGACAGGAAGCTTTATACCTTTTGTGCTTCCTCTCCCTATTAACCTCTGGGGAAGAGACATATTGCAAGACTTAGGACTGACATTTACTAATGAGTATTCACAACAAGCCATAGAAATTATGAAAAGGATGGGATATAAGGAAGGAAAAGGCCTTGATAGGAAAGAACAAGGAAGGCTAAACCCAGTTCCCCAAGAAAGTAATACAGGAAGACAAGGTCTGGGTTTTCCCTAGTGGCCATTGAGGGCTCTATGCCCATACCCTGGCTTACAGAGGAGGCCGTGTGGGTTACTCAATGGCCTTTATCCTCTGAGAAATTGGAAGCAGCTACCAAATTAATTGAAGAGCAAGTTAAAAATGGCCATTTAGAACCTTCTACTTCCCCTTGGAATATGCCTATTTTTGTTATAAAAAAGAAATCAGGAAAATGGAGACTTCTCCATGATTTAAGAGCCATTAATGCGCAGATGCAACTGTTTGGTTCAGTGCAAAGAGGTTTACCCTTGCTTTCTGCCTTACCCAGACAATGGAGGATGATAATTATAGATATTAAAGATTGCTTCTTCTCCATTCCCCTGCACCCACAAGATAGACAGAGATTTGTGTTTACATTACCTGCCATTAATCACCTTGAACCTGACAAGAGATATCATTGGAAAGTTTTGCCTCAAGGCATGGCCAATAGTCCTACTATGTGTCAACTGTATGTACAAATGGCCCTTGAACTCGTTAGGAAACAATTTCCTTCCCTGCTTTTGATTCATTACATGGATGATATTCTTATGTGCCATAAAGAGTTGACCATTTTACAGAACTCGTACCCTTTATTAATTGCTACATTAGGACAGTGGGGTCTGTATATTGCCACAGAGAAGGTTCAAATTTCAGAGATTGGCTCCTTTTTAGGGACAGTTATTTACCCTGAGAAAATAATTCCTCAAAAATTAGAAATTTGCAGAGATCATTTGCATACTTTAAATGATTTTCAAAAATTATTAGGTAATATAAATTAGTTGAGACCATTTTTGAAAATTCCCTCTGCTGAATTGCAACCTTTGTTTGACATTTTGGAAGGAGATTCTCACATTTTCTCGCCAAGGGCCCTGCGAATGGTAGAGGATGCCTTGCAGGAGGCCCAGCTAAAAGGCATTGATGAGACCAAAACTTCTAATTTGTATGTCTTTAAAACCAGACATTTACCAACTGCTGTGTTATGGCATGACGGGCCCTTATTATGGATCCATTCTAATGCATCCCCTGCAAAGATTATTGAATGGTATCCAGATGCAGTTACTCAACTTGCCCTTCCTGGGTTAAAAGCAGCTATTACCCATTTTGGAAGGGAGCCTAAGGTTCTGATAATACCTTACACTGCACATCAGGTTCAAATATTAACTGTTACCTCCAATGTTTGGGCAGTGTTAATCACCTCCTTTAATGGCCAAATAGATAATCATTATCCTAAACATCCTATTTTACAATTTGCCTTGAGTCAGGCTGTTGTTTTCCCACGTATTTTATCTCAAGAACCACTCCCAGATGGGGTAGTGGTATATACAGATGAGTCAAAAACAGGAGTAGGCGCTTATGTGGTTGATGATAGAGTTACATCTAAACAATATAATGAAGCTTCACCTCAAATTGTGGAATGCTTGGTGGTACTGGAAGTCTTAAAAACATTTCCAGGCCCCTTAAATATTGTATCTGATTCCCTTTATGTGGTAAATGCAGTTAAAGTCTTGGAAGTTGCTGGATTGATTAGGCCCTCAATCAGGCTTGTAGAAGTTTTTCAAAAGATTCAATCTACCTTGGTCAATAGAAGATATCCTGTTTTTATTACACATATTAGGGCTCACTCAGGTCTACCAGGTCCAATGCCTCATAGAAATGACCTGGTGGATTGAGCCACAAAGTTGGTATCGCCCTATCCTCAAAATTGGATTTGGCCAAAGATTTTCATAAAAAATTTCATGTGACAACAGAGACGTTATGTCGTCGATTTGATATAACTAGAAAAGAAGCTAGAGATATAGTTACTCAATGTCAGAATTGCTGTCAACTTTTACCCTTGCCTCATGTGGGAATTAACCCACGAAGAATTCGGTCATTGCAGATTTGGCAAATGAATGTTACCCATATTCCATCCTTTGGGAGACTTCAGTATTTACATGTTTCTATTGACACCTGTTCTGGAATCATTTTTGCCTTCCCCTTATGGGGAGAAAAGGCAACACATGTTATCCAACATTGCCTTGAGGCCTGGAGTGCCTGGGGAAAGCCTAAAATTCTCAAAATCAACGATGAGTCACTTTATATTTCTCAAAAATTTAAACAGTTTTGTTGACAAATGGAGGTGACCTACCTGATGGACCTTCCATACAATCCTCAAGGACAAGGCATCATAAAACGAGCTCATCACACGCTAAAATCTTATCTAATAAACCAAAAAGGGGGAGTCAAAGGAGGCTCTACTCTTAGTGCCATGAGTAATCGTTTCTATAGCACTCTTTACTCTTAATTTTTAAAATCTAGATAGTCAGGGCCATTTGGCTGCTGACCGCCATTGCTTAGAGCCTGATAGGCCAAAAGAAATGGTCAAGTGGAAGGATGTCTTGACTGACCAATGGAAGGGTCCAGATCCTATCTTGATAAGATCCAGGGGAGCTGTTTGTGTTTTCCCACAGGAAGAAAACAACCCATTCTGGCTGCCAGAGCGATTGACACGAAAAATCCTCATCACAGCCGGGTGGTGGTGGCGCACGCCTTTGATCCCAGCACTTGGGATGCAGAGGCAGGTGGATTTCTGAGTTCGAGGCCAGCCTGGTCTACAGAGTGAGTTCCAGGACAGCCGGGACTACAGAGAAACCCTGTCTCGAAAAACCAAAAAAAAAAAAAAAAAAAAAAAAAAAAAAATCCTCATCACAGAAGATGACTCCCCAGAGGATATCCCGGCAGATAATTCCTGTCCTCATCTTGGCTCTTCAGAATATTAGATCTGTCCCTGGAAATTTACCTCCTAGATTTCTTCAGCCTTTTCTTTCCTTAAGGAATGGGTGGTAATTGGCCTGTTTGGTGTTGCTTTGTGTGCTGGCTTAGTGTTTCTTCTCTGGATGGTTTGCAAGCTCAGAGCCCAACAAAAATGTGACAAGGTAGTAATTGCCCAAGCATTTGTTGCACTAGAGCAAGGAGCCTCTCCCAATATTTGGCTCAGCATGCTAAAAACAAAATAAATACTTAAAAGCTAATGGTCAGCGAGACTTAGCTCTTGCACCCCATGGGATCTTATCCCATTGCACATGGGAGAGTGAGTCAAACTGCCATATGTCCTCGAGGCCCGCTGCGTTGGCCCCTACAACAGGATTAGGCTGATGCCATAAACCAAGAGCACACCAATGAGTAGTGATCCAAAGGATCCCACCAATCTCTTGGTGCTGGTAATGGACAGCACATCAGCTAGCCTAAGACACGGGGCATCGGCCAGAGCCTATCATTTATAAAAACAAAATGGGGGAGATATAGAGAGCCATGCCCGATGTGGCTCAATCACCATTACAACATGGTGCCAGCATCCGGTATCTTCTCCCTGTAAACAAGTAGTCTGCGCATGTGCTAAGGGCCAGAGTCCGCCAAGTCACAGCCCATCCCGGGGCATCACATGAGGTAATGAGCAAACAGCTAATCAGAAATGAACACTCCGCTCCAGGGTATATATAAGCAGTGCCTTTTCAGGGCTTGGGGTCTTCCTCTTAAAGATGCAATAAATGCTTGCTGCAGAAGGATCCTGGTGTCTGCGTGCGTTCTTGCTGGCGAGACAATTGTGTGGATTACAGTTGTGTCCATTGTAGGTTTCCCTAGAATAGAATCTCCAGTGGTAGGTGCTCTGAAGGTGAAGGAGAGGCTGGGCAATAGCAGAGTTAGCATGAAGAATGACAAAAACAGCCAAGAGAATAGAGGAGAGGGGGGCTTGCAGAGGGCACATGGCCTGGGCAGTAGTCACCAGGTCATGGATGTCTTTC
>JADRCD010076923.1:0-19019 GCA_019843815.1 Montemys delectorum | reverse complement strand
TCCTCCTCCTCCTCCTCCTCCTCCTCCTCCTCCTCCTCCTCCTCTTCTTCTTCTTCTTCTTCTTCTTCTTCTTCTTCTTCTTCTTCTTCTTCTTCTTCTTCTTCTTCTTCTTCTTCTCTCCTTGATCTGCCAATGAGAGGCAGGCCATCTTCTTGGTTGGCAAGCTGGTGTCAGACATTTCTGGCGGGAACCTTGATAGGCTTAGGTTGGTCCTGTGGGAAAACACAAGGGAAACCCCTTCCAGTTGTAAGAAGGGGGTCTGATCCCTTCCAAATTCCATCTAGAGGGTCTTGCCATCATATTAGAATGGGGGGGGTGTTAATTTTGGTTTGGAGATTTTGTAGATATTAAATATGTTTATGGTAGTCAGAGCCATCATTAATTGTATATTAGGCGGATAGGTGGTTGCCTTTTGTTTTAGGAGTTGGGCTTTTAAGGTTTGATGTGTTCTTTCTATTATTCATTGGCCCTGGGGATTGTGGGGAATTCCTATATGATGGGCAATTTCCCAATGTGTGCAGAAAGTTTTGAAATGACACCTAGTGAAGGCTGGATCATCATCAGTCTTTACCTGTTGAAGAATGTCCATAATGACAAAGGTGTAGAGAATATGGTGAATTAACCTTTTTGAGTTTTCACCTGTTTGGGCCATATAAAATGAGAGTATGTATCTACATCTACAGTGAAGAAAACATATTTTTGTCTACCAAATTGGGGAATATGGGTGACATCAATTTTCCAAAAGGCATTGGACTTAAGGCCTCGGGGATTGGTACCCAGCATTTGTAAAACTGGAGTGGTAATAAGAGATGAACAAGAGGAGCATGTCTTTAAAATCCTTTGGTGTTGAGCAAGAGGGATGTGGGGGAAGTGAGCATGAAGCCCTTTTATATTTGTGTGCGTGCCTGAATAAAAGTGACCTGCTTGTGCAGTGGAGGCCATGAATGTTCCTGTCAAGGCAGTTTGGTCAGCAAGTGAATTTCCTTCAGATATAGGACCTGGTAAGGGACTGTGAGTTCAGATATGCTGGATGTAAATGGGGGAGTCTCTTCCTTGTAAGAGGGTGGAGACTTGTATAAGTAGAGGGGAAAGTTTGTTGGCGTCTAGTTTGATAAAGGATCTTGACAACCAAGGGAGCAAATTGACAGCTTATACACTGTCTGAGAAGAGATTGAGGGGGCCTTTGACTTCTTTTAGAGCTAGATAGATGACATATAATTCTTTATATTGGGGGGAGTGATTGGGTAGTCCTTTGAATTGGGCGATAGGGGTTTCATCCTCAAGGAAGTAATACATTATTTCTGCAGCTCCACTCTTTCTCCCATCATTAAATATTGAGGGTGCTTCCACTATGGATCCTTTGAGAATACTTTAGGAGGCAGCCATCACAACAGAGAGAGGGCAGAGGCCCATTTTTTGTCAGGGTAATGGTTATCAATTTTTCCTGGGAATCCTATCAGGCTGATAGTAAAGCAGGAGTAATTTTTAATCAGCCACTGAATATCAGAGAGGGAGAAGGGGTGACAAGAATGTCTGGTTCTTTCCCTAGGGTTTGTAGGGTTCTATCCCTGACAATTTTAATCATGCTAGCAAGTGCATCCAGATCATTCAAAATTTGGGGTGCACCACCCATCAGAGTGTGCAGCCATTCTAGTGCCCCCTGAGGTTGGTAAAGGGCTCCTACAAGTGTAGTGAAGGAGTTAAAGATGAGGAGCTGTATCAGTTTTGCTGGGTCATTCCTAGCAAGAGCCATATCCTTTAGGGTTGTATTGACAAAGTTTAGAACATGGATTGCCTCCGGGGATAGTGTTCTCCACGTATTGAGGTAAGGGAGATCTCTGTTCCTAAAAATGAAATGGGTAGAATAAGTTGGATTTTGTGAGGGGCTATTTTGAAACCTAGAGCAGATAAGGAAGGTATTAAGTACTCCGTAAGTTGGGAGAGGGAGGCAGAAGGGCTCCCTCAGACTAAAATATCATCCATGTAATGATAGATTTTGAGTCCTTTGTCTATATAGGGTTTAATCAGTGGCTACAGCCTCCTGACAGATAGTTGGACTGTTAGCCATTCCATGTGGGAGAACAATCCATTCATAGCGTGAGGGTGGCCTAGAGTTGTTAATGGGGGGTACTGAGAATGCAAAGCATTCACCATCTCAGGGGTGGAGAGGGATGGAAAAAAACAGTCTTTTATATCTATTGCTAACAGGGAGACATTGGTAGGGATGGCTGAGATATTGAGTACCCCTCTTTGTGGCGAGCACCAGATTTGCATGGTTTTGTTAGTTGCCCTTAGATTGTGTAATAATCTCCATCCTCCTGAACTCATTTTTATAACAAACACAGGGGTATTCCAAGGACTTTGGGAGGGGTGGGGATGTTGTAGCAGCAGCTGTTCTTCTACCAGCTGCTTGAGGGCTCTAAGTTTCTCCCTTGACAGAGGCCACTATGGGACCCAGATAGGTTCATCAGAAAGTCAATCAAGGCAGGGAGTACTAAATCTGACAGTGGCCTCTAGGATTGGGGGTGACTTGGAGGGGGGTTGTTTGTATCTCCTTGGGTATTATCAGTATAGGTAACGTCCTCTATAGTAATGTGGCTTCTTTCTGGTTGGGTGTTAAGAATTACCTCTAAGGCTTGTAACATATCTTTCCCTAGAAGATTGGTGGCTACTTGAGCCACCAGGGGGCATATAAGGCCCGTAACCCCATCTGAGTCTTCCCACAGGAAAGCTTGTTTAGGATGAATGCATGGGAGATACCTCCTATGCCTAAGAGCTGGGGATCAGGGATCAGTTGCCAGTCATGTGGATCTCTTGCTGTCTTAAAATTGTCCTGTCTGCTCCAGTATCAATGAGGCACTTGAATGGCTTGTTGTCTATTTTAATGGTTAATTTTGGATGGGAACCTTCTGAGATGCTGGATACCCATAAGGCTTCTATGGGAGCAATTGTCCCTCTTACTTTTGGGGCTGAGGGCTGCCCCATCTGGAGTTTAAAGGTTTCAGTGGCTTAACATCCTTATCATATCTAGTGGTACAGTGTTTCCTCCAGTGGAAACCTTTTCTGCAGCAGTGGCAGATTGTTTTAGGGGGATTAGAATCTGCTATTGGGAGAGAGTTTTGTGGGCATTCATTCCTCCAATGTCCTGCCTCTCCACATTTAAAGCAGATTCTTTCTATTTTTATTGCTGTTACAAATGCCTGAGCCATGGATGTATTCTGGTATGATATGGTTCCTATGTCTTTGGTAGCCACAATCCACCTATCGTGGTGTTTTCAGAGGCCTTGGCAAGCTAGTCTGGATTCAGACGTCATGACTTCTCATAGGATGGTTTTAAGGAGGAGCTCTCTGGCTGTGGGGTTGGGAATTTTCCTTTCTAGACTCATTTTAGTTCTAAGAATAAAATCAGGTAGGTGTTCTCTGGGCTTTTGATGGAGAGAAAGCAGGGAGGAGGCGGGGTCTTGAGACACTGAGGGTGAGTGAGCCTATCCCAAGCTTGGATTGTGCAGAGCCGGACTTGCTCATAATATCCTGCTGGCTGTTTTGCCTGCTGTGCTCCAGTGGAAAAGTCTTCCTGGACAAAGAATTCATTAAATCCCCATGGGGTATCGCCTCTGCCCTGGTTTTGCCTGACCTGTTGATGGCATTCATCTCGAAATAAGTCTTCCCATTCCAAAAATATAGGGCCAGGAAGAGAAGAATGACAAATATCTCTCCAATCATGAGATATATTTAAATTAGCAATATGGTTGTGTAGTAGAGATTTTGTCCAAGGCACATGGATACCATCTTCCCTCACTGCCTGCCTGAGTTCTTTTAAGTCTGTAGTGGATACCAGTTAAGTGGCTTATTTCGACTAGGATTAATATTAACTGGGTATGCCTGAGCAGTTTGATTTCCTAGTTCCGTATCAGGCTCTTGCATAACACAGGAGGCACAGTTAGTTTTGGAAAAATAACCTCGAAAATTACAAACTTGTTGCATGGTAGATGGTTGGGCATAAGACACTATGGAGTTCGGTGGGGCTTCCTCTACAGATTTTGAAGGCATTTTGCTTTTATGGCTTGGGGAAATGGGAGGAGAGATACCTCTGACTTGTTTGGTAGTGGGAGGGGAAGTGAGGGAAAAGGCAGATGATACCTCCTTTGTTCCTTCCTTGTGGTTTTGCCTGTGACTGAAAGAGGGAGAGGCAGATGGCTTATTATTTAGTGTTTCCTCTGATGCATAAGGGGGTAGGGTTGGGTAAATGGATTTTATTTCTTTTCTCAATTGAGTAAGGGTTGTGAGATCTGAAATAGAGTGATTTTTATGACCTCAATCTTTGGGTTCATCTGACTGCGGGGGCTCAGGAACTTTGTTGCAGCTATCAGTTTGTTCTATCTTAGACAGCCCTATGCATTGCCAAATTGCAGCTAAGTTCCGCAAAAAATCACAGGAGGGGATTCTTTTTTCTCAGGTATCTTATTCCTGATGAGAGAGGCTACTTGGACCCAGGAGTCCAGGCTATAAATATTATCCCTGGCCATATCCCTGGCACTATCTTGAGGACTTCTTCCCAAAACAAGAAAGCTTGTTTTTGACTATCTTTATTCCATGATGTTTCAGTAGAGCACGTATTTCCCTAGCTTGTGGTGATTTTTTTTATAAGATGGTGAGTTTCCCATAATAGGAAAGAATAGAAACGTTTGTCCAAGGGGAATGTTCCCTTAGCCTGTCTGGCTTCAGGGGATTCCACAGAGGTACAAAATGCTAAGCCTTCCTGCAGATTTAAGCCACTGACAGCTGCCCTGTGGCTTTTAATTGGCTGCTGCATAACCAGGTTTCTTTTTGTTTTGAGAAATTAGATAGAGTCTTTGCCAACACCCGTTGTAGGCTGTTGAGATTTAGACATAGGCCAAAGAGACCTTCAGTCAACACCAGAGAGTAACTTTGGCCATGAGACTTCAGTTGCCCCTTCAGTTTGTCTAAATCCACCTGATGGTGCAGACTGAAAACATAGTAGGAAAAGACAGCACGATTGTATGTAAAAGTATGTGTGTGGGGGTCACCTTCTTGAAGTATTTGTCCCACATTGGCTGCCAGATGTAGGTCTTATTGCTGGAGGTTACCTGTGGAGATCTCTGACATGGCTTGGTGGGGGAGCCCTTGCGGAGAGAACTGAGCAAGCATGGCTAGGCTGTCTGCCCTGTCTTCCAAGATGTTCTGTTTCTCTGCACTGCCCCGTACTGAGTCAGGTCCAGCTGGGCTGACAGGCTGACTAGCCATTGAGGATTGCCGCATAGATTCAGGCCACATTTTGGGAGAAGAAATCTCTTCCTGAGTTTTATCATCTCTAAGAACAGAAGGCCCAGACCATGGAGTAGATCTTTCACATGCTTTACTTCCCTGGATACCATACATATATATGTTTTTTTTTGAGGGGGGGGTCATGCAGATTTTGGCAGCAGTTATCTCTCATTGGTTTGGACTGAGAATCTTTATTTGCATGTAAGAGGCCTTGACCAATACTATATACTTTCCTGCTGGAGCCGTTGTGGGGGATTGGGCTAAAATCTGAGCCATTAGTGTCAGGAGCAATCACAGAACCACTACTGTCCCTTCATGAGCAAATTTACTCTGCTCAGTGGGTCTCCAAGGTTCCGAGGTGTCTGCTCTCCTGGACTCCAGCAGTCAGAACTGCCTCCACCACGTGTCGTTCCAAAATCAGGGTCCTGGGCTGTGGCCCAGGCATGCCTGGCTGAGGCTCCCTCTCTCCCTTGTGGCAAGGGCCTGCTGCTGGGACCCAGGTCTCTCTCTCTCCTCCCCCAGGGCTTAACTGTTTGCTGCACAGTGCCTTAATTAAAAGGGAGGCATGTATGAATGAGGTATTTTATTGTAGGAAATAGAAATATGCTACTTAAGTAGAGAGAAGGAAAGGAGAGGAGGGAGAGAGAGAGAAAGGAAGGAGAGGGAGAAAGGTAGAGAAGAGAACAAAGAGCAGAAAAGATAGAGAGAGCAAGAGAGTGAGAGGTAAGAGTGAGGGAGAGGAAGTAAGAGAGAAGAGTAAGAGAGGTAAGAGAGTAAGGAAGGGCAAATCATCCCTTTTATTGTATGGGACGTGGCATGCCTGGCTTGTGGTCAGATGACTGTGTGTAACTTCCAGCTAGAATGCTGGGAGTTTGAGGCATTGTTTGCCTGATAGAGAACACATCTCCTGCAGGGGCAGCTGTAAGGTGTCTGGGCTGAAATCTGAGCCATTGGTGTCAGGAGCAATCATCTTCCATCCCTTATAAACAAATTTTCATGATTGGGTCTCTGGGGTTCCAAGGTGGCTCTGCTCTACTGGACTTTGGGTGTCAGAACTGCCTACTGCCCCACATTCTTTCTCTTAGATGAATGATTTTCCAAATTATCACAGCTAATGAACCAAATTCTTACCCTTACCCAATGTCGGTATCACCCCCTCCCACCAAAGCAGACCATTGTTCATTGAAGTAGTTGGTGAATGACTTTATGGATAGACCATCTTAATACATATATTATTTCTTAAATAAATGTAACCTGTTTTCTGTGGCCTGAGAATAAAGGCACTCACTCAAGTCAAATAGCTTTGATCTTAGCAGGAATTCTGTATCCAAAAATTGTGCCTACAACTCATTTATTGGTGAAGCAGAACTGTCAACTCTCAGCTTAACTATGATAGAGGTAAAATCTTTTGATAATCTTGAAGGTGATTGAAGTACAACCTTATTACAATGAAACCCGAAGTCTAAAAATTGTTCTTATTTTGGGCTTGTACCACAGTAAGAGCCAAGATTTTAAACTCTACTAAATACAAAACAAACAAACAAGAAGACTTGGTATATTTATGTTCATTTAAGAAAATACTAGTGGGGATGTATTATTTTGAAATATATAGTTAATATGTTTGGAGTTATTTAAAATTTATATTGAGAAAAATGTATTTTCACTATTGCTGTAGAGGAGCATCTATATAAGACTGATATTGATTGCTGTTTTACATCAAACAACTTTTATAATACTTATTTTTATTGTTATAATATTTTATATATTTTAAGGAATATAACAAAAAAAGGTGTTGAAGGGGGGAGGACTCTGGGAGGAGTTGGGGTACAAAATGGAAACAAGAATGTGATTTAATTCTATTTACTTAAAGTATTTTTTAAATGTTAACAAATTCAGATACATTGAAATCATATAACTTTTCTCATCATAATGCAATAAAAGTAAAAAGTAAATTTTAGAAGGAAACTTAGTATATTAGCATTTTCAGAAAATACGATATTGGTGTCCATCAGAATCCTCATGATTTGCACTGAAATAAAGAGAAATGTGCTTTATGACAAGACCCCACACAGCTAAGCTTACAACTTGTGGAAAGAAATTGCTCTGGAGTCTTTCTAAAAGCTAGAGAAAGCAGGTATAAATCAAACCTGATGATGATGATTCAAAAAGAGCCATGGTGTATTCTAATCTGGCAGCCAAAGATTGCACTGTTACTCACATAGATGGCTTTAGAAGTATAAAGAATGCAAGAATAGAAGTGTCACGGACTTTTAGTTTGTAGTTTCAGAGAGCAACTGCAGTAACATGTTCAGAGGTAACATGAGGCACATGAGTTCCTGCATGAAAGAAGTTAAGAAGACAATGGTGAGAAGCTATGGGAATGAAGCCTGAGTTACAATGGGGACATCAAGATATTTGAGATACCAGATCAGTGCAATAATTGCCAAGGGTAACTGCTAACAGGGAATGAAAATAGCCTGGTGTGGGAAGACAGAGATGGAGATAGAGAAACAGAGACAGAGACAAAGGAAGAAAGAAACAGAGAGGAATGTTTTAAGCAGGAAAGCTGTAGAAGAACCATCCAAGGCCTTTGATATCAAACATAGTGCAAAAAGATTGATTTGGTGTTTGTTCTGCCGGACTCTGGTCTTGTTTGGATCCCGTATTTATTTACTATCTCTCTCTTTGTTCATTTTGCAATAATAATGTATATTATGTACCAATACATGTTGGATGTATTTACTTTTCTTTGTAATTTGTCAGGGAGTTATAATTAAGAGATTGTCTCAAGTCTTATGATAGATTTTGAATTTAGGACTTTTAAATTGTACTGTGACTAAAAACTGTGAGGACATTTGATACAGGATTAATGCATTTTACATTGATCTGGCTAGAACATATGGAGCCCTGGGAGTAGAATATAGTAATAGGGTTCAGAAATGTCTCTCATAGTCTCAGGCACTTGAGTACAGGGCTCGAGACACTGATTAGAGAGATTTACAATGTGAGGCATTGCTGGATGAAATATGTGAGTCATTTGTAGTCCTGAGCCTACACTTTTATGTTTACTTATATAGATATGTTAATGTTTTCACTTGGTTTCACATTAGCCATTCACACCATTTTCAGTGGGATTAAATCCTTAGCTAATTTTTCATGTCTATGTGAATTTTAAATTCCATATTTAGGATTCAGTAAAATCTACCTACATTTGGTATACTTATTTCTGATGTTAACTGAGGCTTTGGATGAGGGAAAGAGATGGGAACATTGTTCTAAGTTACTCTCAAGAGCATATTTATCTTTTGTAAAGAGATGGAAATGGAGAGGAAATTAGGCTTGTGTTTCAAATGGCATAAGTTTTATTGTGAATGCATTCATTCTTAAAATATACAAAATGAAGCAATTTCTCTTATATAATAATGATTCCATGAAGTGAGTCATAGAGGAACATTTCTGGGGCAAAATAAATACTTGAAAATCTTTCAATTCATTTTCCCTACAAATGAAAGTGTCAAATTATACCTGTTTCTTCCATAATTCTAACACTTTACTGACAGCTCTTTCTGAAATTTGTCTAGATTTCCCCTATAAGTGAAAATGACAAATTAATATCATAGTTCCTGATAATTTTATCTTCTTAAATGTGCCCATGTTCTTCCTGCTGTTTGGTATTTGTACAAGGAGAAACATGTTGGTCAATGGAATAGAATTGAAGACCACAAAATAAAACTACACACTTATGGACACTTGATGTTAACAAAGAAGTCCAAAATATACAATGGATAAAAGAAAGCATCTTCAATAAATGGTGCTAGTCTAACTGGATGTCTCTATGTAGAAAAATGAAAATAGAACCATATTTGTCTTCTTGTACAAAGTTCAAGTCGAAGTGTATCAAGGATCTCTACATAAAACCAGATATACTCAAACTAAAGGAAGAGAAAGTGGGAAAAAGCCTTGACCTCATTGGTACAGGGGGACATTTCTTAAACAGAACTCCAATAGCTCATGCTCTAAGATCAAGGATTGATAAATGGGACCCCATGAATTTGGAAAACTTCTATAAGGCAAAGGGCCTAGTCAATAAGATAAATCAGCAACTTACAGATTCAGAAAAAAAAAAAAACTTCACTAACCCACATCTTATAGAGGGTTAATATTTAAAATATATAAAGAACTCAAGAAGCCAATCACCAAAAAAAATGAAATAACCCAGTCAAAAAATCAGGTATAGATCTAAACCACGATTTCACAACTGAGGAATCTCAAATGTCTGAGAAGTACCTAAAGAAATGTTCAAAGTCCTTAGTGATCAGTGAAATACAAATCAAAATGACCCTGAGATTCCACTTTACACAAATTACAATGGCTGAGATCAAAACCTTAGGTGACAACACATGTTGGACAGGTTGTGGTGAAAGCAGTGCATTCCTACATTGCTGGTTGGATTGCAAACTCGGACAACCACTCTGGAAATCAATCTGGAAGTTCCTCAGAAATTGGAAATAGATCTATCTGAAGGCTAGTCTTGGAAATATACCCAAAGATGCCTTGTGGGGCAGTGAGTAGTTCTGACAGCCGGAGTCCAGTAGAGCAGAGCCATCTCAGGACCTCAGAGACCCACTGAGCGACGTGATTTGCTCAGGAGGGATGGTAGGCATTCTGTGAATTGCTCCTGAGACCAATGGCTCAGATTTCAGCCCAGACCCCTCACAGCTGCCCCTGCAGGATATGTGTGCACTATCAGGAAGACACTACCTCAAACTCCCAGCATTCTAGCTGGACCTTACACACAGTCATCTGACCACAAGCCAGGCATGCCACACCCTATACAATAAAAGGGGTGGTTTGCTCCTCCTAACTCTCTTACTCTTACTTCTTCTCTTACCCTTCTCCTCTTACCCCTCTCACTCTTACTTCCTCTTGCCCTCTTGCTCTCTCTCCTCTCTCTGCTCTTTGTTCTCCTGTTATCTTTCTCCTTCTCCTTCTTTTCTCTCTTTCTCTCTCTCCTTCCTCTCCTTTCCTTCTCTCTATTTAACTCACATACTTCTCCTTCCTACAATAAAATAATTCATTCATACATTGCTTCCATTTAATTAAAGCCTCATGCAGCAAAAAGGTCAGCCCAGGAGGAGAGAGAGGGACCCCGCCTCAGCAGCAGGCCCACTTTCACCTGGGAGAGAGAGAGCCTCAGCAGGCCAGGCCGGGGCTGCAGCCTAGGCCCCCCAGCTTTTGAAATGACAAGTGGTGGACGAATGCAGGCAAATGAACCCTACATCTGCACTAACAGAACAGCTGTACTCCTACTTTCCCCAAGCCTTTGATCCTTAGTTTCCAGACCCCAGTGGCATGCTGCAGTGCCTGCTTGCCCAGCAGCATCTGGAAACCTTCATCCCTTGCCTCCCGGCAGGCCAGGGGACCCCTCCCTTCACTTGTCTGTACCTCCACCTCATGCGGACTGGGACACAGTCAACCCCCAGACTGAGGTAAAGTATGCAGACAGGAGGTTTACACTTGCTTGGTCAGCCCTAACCCGAGTGTAGAGTTACACTATCCTATTAACCTTTTGTTCCTTTGCTGCCTGGGGATTGCACCCGGCAGTTTCCCTATAGTAGTGCAGTTGGTTGGTCGTAAAGAGAGTGCATCTGCTATCCATAGGGAGGGGTGGCCTGTGGATCTGCAGGAGAAAAGCACTTTGTGCCCAGAAGAAACTCAGCCTAGCCCCCATGATGTACAAACAGGCAGACTTCATAAACTGTGAGTAAACCAGTTCAAAAACTGGGCATTCCTTTCTCTCTCCTTTCTCTCTCCATCCCTTGGAAAAGCAGGCTGCACGGACTTCTTGGCTCTGCATTCCTTTGTGTCCTCCAAAACGATGCAAACTTCTAATCTTTACCCTTCCTCCAGACTTCAGTGCTTCCTCTGAACTCTGAGCTCTGACTACCTTTCAGCTAATTTGCAGTACGTTTGCACAGGCTAACAGCCTACAGGTTCAGCTGAAAGCTCAGCCCTTAAACTTATTCAAGGTTAAAACTTTATCCCTTGCTTTTCAAGGAAAAATAAACAGGGAATGCCTAGCCTGCTTGCTGCACACACAGCCTACCCAACTAAGCCAGCCAAAACAGCTACACTGGAGGGGAGGTTTTTATTCACTTGTACCCCTTAAATTTAAGTTTTCATTGCAAAATTTTCTTGCTTCTCCACTTGAACGTTTATTTTTCTCTCTAATATCAGTGATGTATGTTCAAAAGTTTTCAACGTGCTTAAGATTTCTTAAGTCACTTAATCTATTTTCACAGGTCAAGTCAGCTACCGTCATTCAATCCTTAATTTTCAACCAGTTTCCTTTCACAGACAAACTGTTACTGCCTATCCCAGAGACATAAATTTTTTCCCACAGCCACATGAAGAAGACTTTAAAGATTCCTTCCAGGACTAAATCCACCACGAACCCTTGCTTTCTTAGGTCCTGACAATGCTCCCAAACATTGCAGACATTCTTCTGCTAGGATCCTGCTCTTCTGTTGTAATTATTCTATAGGTTCACCTCCATGAGGGATGACAGTGTCTGCAGCTACAAGATCCATAAGAGACCATGCAGTCTCCTGGGGCCTGCAGATATAGCAGCCACATATCCATCGGAGATTATGCCATCTCCAGGGGCCTGCAAACAACAGGACAGCCTTCTTCCAAATGCCTCATCTGACTGAAAGCTCAGTCAGATGCTGAACCAAACAGAGGACAGATAACAGACTTGATACCTTGCAGCTACAGATGAACTCTCTTGCCAAGTCAAATGGCTGCTGAACTTGGTCGAAGTTATGTGATAGTAAGGAAAACATAATGTCTATCTAGAATTCATTCATTGGTATTCAAACGTGATATATTTACGCTCAAATTGTATTATCCATGGAAAATTGATTCTATAATCTCTTGCCTTGCCAACTTTCCTCACCCTTTGACTTAACTGTGTTAATACGCTATACTATGATTTCTTTGGATACTTCCACCCACCCAAATTTTTCACCACAGATGACACAATCACTCCACAGCCTCTATACTTATCCCAACATAGTAAACATTTATTCTAGTGACATCTCTTTTAAAAAAATGAAAAAGCAGGAAATAATTAAAATCAGGGCTGAAATCAACCAAATAGAAACAAAAACAACTATACAAAGAATACATACAAACTATACAAAGAACTATACAAACCAGGAGCTAGTTCTTTGAGAAAATTAACAAAATAGATAAACCCTTAACCAAACTAACTAGAGGGCACAGAGACAGTATCCTAATTAACAAGATCAGAAACGAAAAGGGAGACATAACAACAGACACTGAGGAAATTCAAAAAATCATGAGATCCTACTACAAAAGCCTATGTGCAACAAAACTGGAAAACCTGGATGAAATGGACAATTTTCTAGACAGATAATAGGTACCAAAGTTAAATCAAGATCAGATCAACGATCTAAAGAGTCCCATATCTGCTCATGAAATAGAAAGAGTCATTAATAATTTCCCACCCAAAAAAAGCCAAGGACCAGATGAGTTTAGTGCAGAGTTTTATCAAACCTTCAAAGAAGACCTAATATCAATACTCCTCAAACTATTCCACAACATAGAAACTGAAGGCACTCTAGCCAATTCGTTCTATGAAGCCACAATTACTCTTATACCTAAACCATACAGAGACCTAACAAAGAAAGAAAACTTCAGACCAATTGCCCTTATGAATATCAATGCAAAAATACTCAATAAAATTCTTACAAACAGAATCAAAGAACACATCAAAACAATCATCCACTATCATCTAAAAGGCTTCATCCCAAGGATGCAGGGATGTTTAACATATGGTAATCCATCAACATAATTCACTACATAAACAAACACAAAGAAAAAACATATGATTATCTCATTAGATGCTGAGAAAGCATTTGACAAAATCCAAAATCCCTTCATGATAAAAGTTTTGGAAAGATCAGGAATTCAAGGCCCATACTTAAACATAATAAAAGCAATATACAGAAACCCAGTATCCAACATCAAACTTAATGGAGACAAACTTAAAGCAATCCCACTAAATCAGGGACTAGACAAGGCTGCCCACTCTCTCCCTACCTACTCAATATTGTATTTGAAGTCCTAGCCAGAGCAATTAGACAGCAAAAGGAGATCAAAGGGATACAAATTGGAAAAGAAGAAGTCAAATTATCACTATTTGTTGATGATATGATTGTATAAAAAAGTAACCCCAAAAATTCCACCAGAGAGCTCGTAAACCTGATAAAAAACTTCAGCAAAGTAGCCGTATATAAAATTAACTCAAGAAAACCAGAGGCCTTCCTCTACACAAAGGATAAACAGGTGGAGAAAGAAATTAGGGAAACAACACCCGTCACAATAGGTACAAATAATATAAAATCCCTTGGTGTAACTCTAACTAAGCAAGTAAAAGATCTATTTGACAAAAACTTCAAGTCTCTGAAGGGGGAAATTGAAGAAGATCTCAGAAGATGGAACAATCTGCCATGCTTGTGGACTGGCAGGATCAATATAGTTAAAAATGTCCATCTTACCAAAGGCAATCTACAGATTCAATGCAATCCCTATGAAAATTGTGACTCAATTCTTCACATACTTAGAAAGAGCAATTTGCAAATTGAACTGGAACAACAATAGCCAAAACTATTCTCAAAAATAAAGGAACCTCTGGTGGAATCACAATTCCGGACCTGATGCTGTACTACAGAGCAATTGTGATATAAACTGCATGGTATTGGTACAGTGACAGGCAGATAGATCAATGGAACAGAACCGAAGACCCAGAAATAAACCCACACACCTATGGTCACTTAATCTTTGAGAAATGAGCTAAAAACAACCAGTGGAAAAAAAACAGCATTTTCAACAGATGGTGCTGGCTCAACTGGTAGTTAGCATGTAGAAAAACGCAAATTGATCCATTCCTATCTTCTTATACAAAGCTCAAGTCCAAGTCGACCTCCACATCAAACCAGATGCTCTGAAACTAATAGAAAAGAAAGTGGGGAAGAACCTCAAGCAAATAGGCACAGGGGAAAACTTCCTGAAGTGGACACCAACAGCTTATTCTCTAAGATCAAGAATTGACAAATGGGACCTCATAAAGCTGCAAAGCTTCTGTAAGGCAAAAGACACTGTCAATAGTACAAAACGGAAACCAACAAATTGGGAAAAGATCTTTACCAATCCTATATCTGATAGAGGGCTAATATCCAGTGTTTACAAAGAACACAAGAAGTTAGACTCTAGAGAACCAAATAACACTATTAAAAATGGGGTGCAGAGCTAAACAAAGAATTCTCAACTGATGAATATTGAATGGCTGAGAAGCACCTAAGGAAATGTTCAACATCCTTAGTTATCAGGGAAATGCAAATCAAAACAACTCTGAGATTCCACTTCACACCAGTCAGATTGGCTAGAATAAAAACTCAGGTGACAGCAGAAGTTGGAGAGGTTGTGGAGAAAGAGGAACACTACTTCATTGATGTTGGGATTGCAAGCTGGTACAACCACTCTGGAAATTAGTTTGTTGATTCCTCTGGAAATTGGACATAGTTCTATAGGAGGACCCAGCTGTACCACTCCTGGGCATATATCCAGAATATATTCCAACATGTAATAAAAACACATGCTCCACCATGTTCATAGCAGCCTTATTTATAATAGCAAGAAACTGGAAACAACCCAGATGTCCCTCAACAGAGGAATGGATACAGAAAGTGTGGTACATCTGCACAATGGAGTACTACTCAGCTATTAAAAACAATGAATTGATGACATTCTTAGGGAAATGGATGGATCTGGAGAATATCATCCCAAGTGAGATAACCCAGTCACAAAAGAACACACATGGTATACACTCTCTGAAAAAGGGTTATTAGCCAAGAAGTTCGGAATACAGGAAGAAAAACCCACAAACCACAAGAAATTCAAGAAGAAGGAAGACCAAAATGTGGACATTTAAATCCTTCTTAAAAGGGGGAACAAAATATCCATGGAAGGTGTTCCAGAAACTAACTATGGAACAGAGACTGAAGGAAGGACAAGCCAGTCTAATATAGCTATCTCTTGAGAGGCTCTAACAGTACCTGACTAATACAGATGTAGAGGCTCACAGCCATCCATTGAACTGAGTACTGGGTTCCCAATGAAGGAGTTAGAGAAAGGACCAAAGGAGCTGAAGGGTTTTCAGCCCCTTAGGATGACCAACAATATGAACTAATTAGTATACTCAGAGCTCCCAGGGACTCAACCACCAACCAAGGGCTATACATGGAGAGACTGATTGTTTTGGCAGCATGTGTATAGTAGAGGATTGCAAAATCGATCATCAATGGGAGGAGAGGCCCTTGGCCCTCTGAATGTTCTGTGCCCCATTGTAGGGGAATGCTAGGGACAACATGTCAGAGACTCATGTCCTTGTGTGTTGCAAGCATGGGGAGTGGGGAGGCAACAGGGGTTTGTTCTGTTTTTAATTTGTTTGTTTATTTTTTGGAAGGGAAACTGGGAAAGGGGAAATCATATGAGATGTAAATAAAGAAAATATACTAATATAAAATAAAAGAGGAAACTAAACTGAGACAGTGACATTAAGAAAGGATATGATCTAAACAGATTTAACAGATATCTACAGAAAACTTCATCCTAGAACAAATATTACAACTTCTCAGCATCTGTCTCAGTCAGGGTTTCTATTCCTGCACAAACATCATGACCATGAAGCAAGTTGTGGAGGAAATGGTTTATTTGGCTTACTTCCACATTGCTGTTTATCACAAGGAATTCAGGACTGGAACTCAAGCAGGTCAGGAAGCAGGAGCTGATTCAGAGGCCATGGAGGGATGTTCCTTACTGGCTTGCTTCTCCTGGCTTGCTCAGCCTGCTCTCTTATAGAACTCAAGACTTCCAGCCCAGAGATGGCACCACCCACAAGGGGCCCTACCCCCTTGGTCACTATTTGAGAAAATGCCCCACAGCTGGATCTCAGGGAGGCATTTCCCCAACTGAAACTCCCTTCTCTGTGATAACTGCAGCCTGTGTCAAGTTGACACACAAAACTAGCCAGTACAATTGACCCCTTGTCAACTTGACACACAAACACATCACTATTAAGCCTCAACCCTTATGTTCTTATTCATCCCCAAAATCTAAAGTCCGACAGTCTTCACATATTAAAAGTCCAATCAATTTAAAATGTCCAATATCTTTTAAAATTCAAAGTCTCTTAACTGTGGGCTCCACTAAAATACATTCTTCCTTCAAGAGGGAAAAATATCAGGGCACAGTCACAATCAAAAGCAAAACCAACTGGGATCTAACTCACGATCTTCTGGGCTCCTCCAAGGGCTTGAGTCAACTCTCCAGCTCTGCCCTTTGTAGCACACATCTTATTTTCTGGGCTCCAGATGCCTATACTCCACTGCTGCTGCTGTTTTTGGTTGTCATTCATTGTACTGGCATCACCAAAACACTGTCATCTGCTGTAACTAGTCTTTACCAATAGCCTCTTATAGGCTCTCTTCATGGTGCCAGACCTCAACTCCTTTGAATGATCCCTTCAGTCCTGGGCCATCAATTGCAACTGAGGCTGCATCTTCACCAATGGCCTTCCATGGCCTCTCACTGTGCTAAGCCTCAGATGCTCTTCAAGACCCCTTCGTGCTGTCAAAACCAGTACCACCTGGGTGACTCTTACACATTACCAAGTCCTGCTGCAGCCCAAGATACAACCTTGTCTATCTCTGGAACACAACCTCTTTGTGCTCTCAGAAAACACTCCCCAGAAGATGTTACCTCAATGATGCTGGTCTCCTAATCACCGCTAATTTCTTAGCTCCAACTAACCAGCATCAATAGTCCCACTAATGCAAAGTTCTCTCTTTAGTAGTTCTGGTATTTTGTTAATCACAGCTGACACTTCAGCACCAGATAAACACCACCACAGAATCTTCACAATCAAAACAACATGGCCCTGATAAGAGTCTTTAATCTTCCCTCTGAAATTTCACAAGCCAGGCCTCCATCTTCTGCACTGTTCTCAACATGATCTTCCAAGCTCCCACAGACATTCCACAGAGCTCTTAACAGTGGCTCTTCTAGCTCAAAGTTCAAAAGTCCTTCCACAGTCTTCCGCAAAACATGGTCAGGTTGTCACAGGAATACCCCATTATGCTGGTACCAAATTGTCTTAGTCAGTGTTTCTATTCCTGCACAAACACCATGATCACGAAGCAATTTGGGGAGGAAAGGGTTTATTTGGCTTACTTCCACATTTCTGTTTATCACAAGGAATTCAGGACTGGAACTCAAGCAGGTCAGGAAGCAGGAGCTGATTCAGAGGCCATGGAGTGATGTTTCTTATTGGCTTGCTTCTCTTGGCTTGCTCAGCCTGCTGTCTTATAGAACTCAAGACTTCCAGCCCAGAGATGGCACCACCCACAAGAGGCCCTACGCCCTTGGTCACAAATTGAGAAAATGCCCCACAGCTGGATCTCATAGAGGCATTTCCCCAACTGAAACTCTCTTCTCTGTGATAACTACAGCCTGTGTCAAGTTGACACACAAAACTAGCCAGTACAGCATCTCATGGTACCATCTCCAAAATCGACCATACACAAAACAACAAAAAGATTGAAATAATGTCATTCATTCTATCATATCACAATGGCCTAAGGCTGGTCTTGAATAACAGCAAAAATTACAGAAATCCCAGATATGCATAGAAACTGAACAACTCTACTCAGGGAAGAAAGAAAGATAGAAATTAAAGAGTTCTAGGAATTTAATGAAAAAGTTGAAACATCACATCTAAACTTATGAGACACAATGAAAGCAGTGCTAGGGGGAAATTTCATAGGACTAAGTGTCCTGGTAAAAAAACTGGAGAGATCTTATACTTACAACTTAACAACAAAGAGTGTTATTCTAGAACAAAAAGAATAACACTTACCCAAGAGAAGTAAAAAGCAGGAAATTGTAAAAATCAGGGTGAAAACAACCAAATAGAAACAAAGAAAATGATACAAAGAATCTACAAAACCAATAGCTGGTTCTCTGTGAGAATCAACAAGAGAGATAAACCCCTAGCCAAACTAACTCAAGGACAAGAGGCAGTATCCAAATTAATAAAACCAGAAGTGAAAAGGGAGACATAACAAAAGAAATTGAGGACATTCAAAAAAATCATCAGACCTTATTATAAAAGCCTATCCTCAACAAACCTGGAAAATCTAGATGAAATGAATGTTTTTCTGGACAGATACCACATAGCAAAGTTAAATCAAGAGCAGGTAAACTATCTAAACAGGTCTATATCACACAAGGAAATAGATGAAATCAATTAAATAACCTCCCAATCAAATAAAGCCCAGGGCCATATGGATTTTGTGCAGAATTCTCCTGGTACTTCAAAGAAGAACTAATACCAATTTTCCTATAGCTATCCCACAAAATAATAGGAGAAGGAACATTACCTAACTCATTCTATGAAGCCACAATTACTTTGATACTTAAAGCATACAAGTACCCAACCAAAAAAGAGGGCTTCAGCCCAATCTTGCTTAGAAATATTGATGCAAAAGTACTCAATAAAATTATTGCAGAATCCAAGAACACATCAAAACAATCAATCACCATGATCAAGTTGGCTTCATCCCAGGTAATCATGTTTGGCTTAACAT
>JADRCD010076915.1:0-16511 GCA_019843815.1 Montemys delectorum | reverse complement strand
ATGTAGCGATTTCTTTGGCTTAGCGATTTTTTTTTTTTTTTTTTGGTGTAGCGATTTCTTTGGTATAGCGATTTCTTTGTTTTGTTTTGTTTTGCGTTGCTTTGTTTTTCGAGACAGGGTTTCTCTGTGTAGCCCTGGCTGTCCTGGAACTCACTCTGTAGACCAGGCTGGCCTCGAACTCAGAAATCCGCCTGCCTCTGCCCCCCAAGTGCTGGGATTAAAGGCGCATGCCACCACTGCCCAGCTTTAGCGATTTCTTGATGTAGTGGTTTCTTTCGTGGAGCAATTTCTTTGGCAAGGCGATTTTTTTTTTTTTTTTTTTTTTTTTTTTTTTTTTGTATAGCGATTTCTTGATGGAGCGATTTCTTTGGTGGAACGATTTCTTTTGTTTAACGTTTAACGTTTCCTTTCCTTTACCGATTTCTTTTTTTTTCTTTTCTTTTTCTTTTTTTTCTTTTTGTTTTTTTTTCTTTTTTATTGTTTTTTTTTTTTCTTTTTTGGTTTTTTTCTTTTTTGGTTTTTCGAGACAGGGCTTCTCTGAGTAGCCCTGGTTGCCCTGGAACTCACTCTGTAGACGAGGCTGGCCTCGAACTCAGAAATCCGCCTGTCTCTGCCTCCCAAATGCTGGGATTAAAGGCGTGAGCCACCACCGCCTGGCTCGTTTACCGATTTCATTCGGAGGTCCGTCGGGCAAAGGGACGTTTTCAGCTAGAAAAAAAAATTCCCAATTCACCCGACCCCGCCCTCCTGGAAGATTACAAATAGCCAGCCCTCAGAGCCTGCAGAAGACTCCTCTGCCTGCACCCGTGCACCGCTGCTCTCCTGCCTGCCAACGGAAGTGCTGCTCAAGGGATGGAGTCTACTTTCTGGTCCATGCAAGTGAAGCAGGCCTGGGATTCCATCTCTGTGGTGCCACGAGCCCAGCCTCCTCTGCTCCCCATCTTCTCGGAAGATCGTGGTCCCTGGCCTCTTCCTTTCTATCCAGTCCTAGGCGTGTTCCCATCCGAGAGCAGTGACTACCAGAAACAACCGCTTCCGATTTGTTTCAGTGACTTCGCGGGAATCTACCCCAGGACCGATCCTTGCGGGATCCAGAGCATCTTGGAGCCCAGCCTTCCTGAGTCTGTGACCGCTGTCCACGAGGAACAGCCAGAGAAAACCACGACTCCGGGAACCCGGGAGGACTCTGCAGAAGAACCATTCATAGCGTCCATGCAGTTCTGTTCCAGAGCACCTCAGGGTGGCGAAGACTCAAAGGACACTGAGACCTGTGGGAGGAGCTGCTCCAGAGAGTGTCAGCAAGCTGCCACCAGAGACTGGACAAGTAGACTCTGGACTTTTTCAAGATTCCTGGAGCGCATTCATTGCCAGCTAAGCTGCTTTGCTCTGTGACTGCTGACTGCCGGACTGAAAGCAGCAGGCTCCTTTCTGGCGGTTTAGAGCGAGATCTGTGCCAAAGAAGATCTGTGTCTTAAACCTCTTCATTCCCAGCAGCCAGTTATCTTCACTGCAGCCCCCTGCTTCCACAATAAACACAGAGATTTGCCATCCATGGACCGTGTCATTTTTTAAATTGTTTAATAGGTGATTGTTTTTAAAGATTTATTTATTTTATGTATGAGTACACTGTAGCTGTACAGATGGCTGTGAGCCATCATGTGGTTGCTGGGAATTGAACTCAGGATCTCTGCTTGCTCCGGGCCCTGCTCCTTCCAGCTCAAAGATTTATTTACTGTTACATGTAAGTACACTGTAGCTGCATTCAGATGCACCAGAAGAGGGCAACAGATCTCATTACAGATGGTTGTGAGCCACCATGTGGTTGCTGGGATTTGAACTCAGGACCTTCGGAAGAGTAGTCAGTGCTCTTAACCGATGAGCCATCTGTCCAGCCCTCAATAGGTGATTTAAAGGGAGTTCTGGGTAGTGCCTGCCCATTTTCCGAGGCACTGATTGCAGCTGGGATCGCCTATTTTTAGGATTATGGAAAGGCCAGGTAGAGGGCAACCACGTTTTAACCTGCAGTTGGAAGGCAGGTCTGGGTTTAGGCTTTCAGGATTCAGGAAAGGCTTTGTTCAGGACGCTAAAGCTAGCCTATGTCTGCTAGCCTCTGCGTAGCCATCTTTTCTGAGGTGGCCTCCCGCTTTTCCTCTGGCTTTCACTTGTCCAGTGAGCAAGCAGCCAAAGATAGAGGCCTGATGGCGCCTCACTGGCACCGTGCCGTTTGAGCCCAGCCTTGCGGTCCTGGACAAGTCCGTGGTTAGTGCGCCTGTCCGTTTTTCCACATTGGTAGGGGGCTCTCCTGGAGCAGAAGCCAAGGAAGGGGTCCTAGCCAGAAGGGAAAAGGGTCCACTTGCAGACTGCCAATTCTGCTTGGGAGCTACAGGCACTGACGGCTTCTTTACACCAGAGGGCGCAGCGGAGCTGATGTTAGGACTGGAGATGCCTTGAGGTCACCAGCATTTAGCTTTGTTTTCTAGGCCTATTGGCCTCTGGAGGTTTCTAAAAGCTGAAAAAACGTCCCAATCTTTTCCATAGCTGGTTTTGTGCTGTAGGCCACTGGTAAAGTTATGTTTTCCGACTGAGAACCGTTCGAAGACATGAGCAAAGGACTCCAGGATTATGACAAATTCGGTTTGAACACAAGGGCTCAAGTTCTGCTCTGTCTTGGTTGGCCTTTTCCAGCTCGACATGCTTTCCCACTGGCTAAGGTCCTGTTGCACAGTTGCCCCACAAGCAAAACGAAGGAGATCTTTCCCACAAACAGACGTTTTCAGCTAAAAAAATAAATAAATCCCCAATTCATCCGACAGTATAGCCAATACCTGGTAACTTTTATACAGTTTTGTGCAATATTGAGAGTATTCTTTAGTAAGAACATATTTCTACTTTTCTCTTTCCAAAACTTCCCATGCACACATCTCAGCTCTCCTTCAATTTTGTAGCCAATTTGTTTCTCTGATTGCTATTCCATGAATATTTTTATTTACAGATATTAATGAGTATAACCTCCTTAAAGTTTTTAAACTCTCTATTGATTCTTTGTGAATTGTACACTTACACCTGAATCCCACGCAACTTTTGACCCCTCCATATCCTCCCTCTGCCCTTGCAACCTGCCCAAAACAAAAAGTAAAAGTGAATAAAGGAATAAAATCATCTTTCTATGGCAGCTGAGGTGTGTCCTGGTGTGTCACACAATATACTCTTTTGCCCAAACAGCTTTACCTGAAAGTGTTCTTTGCATTGAGTCATTGGTCTTGTTTGCAGGCTGCAGCTTCTCCTACTGTAGCTCTACAGGATCCTCTCTGGACTCCCTCATAACACTGTAGCCCCTTTCTGTGTGTCTTTACAGTTTTACCTATATACCTGGCATGACACTGTAACAAGTCTCTATGCACATTTACAGTTTTTAATGTTATGACTCAAATAACACTGCATCTGGTTTCTATGTATTGACCTTGTTTGGTTTGTTGCTATCGTTGGTTAGAGTTTTATTTTACCTCTCTGGGTGGTAAGCCTCCATGGATGGCTGACTACCATTTGCATGCCCAATGTTCTTAGAGCACAGAGAATCAATACACCCCAGGAATACTTAAACAATTATACCACTTGCACCCCTATTTCTAAACACTAAGTGATATAACTAATGAAAGTATACTTTCTACTGGTAAAAGACTGAATGAAGAGAGTGGGGATAAGATGTGCACAAATTATTATCCTTCACAAGAAAAATGAAGTTGTATGGCCAGCAAAATGATGCTTGTTCCTGGAGCCAGTCACACCCAATGGATGACCAAGTCTCAAGATGACAGATATCCAATGTCTCTCATTTGTGAGCCCTAGACTTGCTAGAGCCATGAAATCATGTTTTCCTTTTGTCAAATGAGATTAGCTGGAGAAAAGTTGGATTACGGGGCAGTGGTGGGGCACGCCTTTAATTCCAGCACTCAGGAGGCAGAAGGTGGATTTCTGAGTTCAAGGCCAGCATGGTCTAAAAAGTGAGTTCCGAGGCCAGCCAGGGCTATACAGAGAAACCCTGTCTTGAAAAACCAGAAGAAAAAAAAGAAGTTGGATAATGAGCTTAAGGATCTTGGGACATAGAAGGGGAAAAAACCAGAAAAGGAATACATAGTTGCACAAAAATAGCAACCTGCAACTATACATCATCAGAAACAGAAATTTCGTGACTATATTTGTTACTGTCCCATGGCTCTGATTATACAGCATAATCAGAATCAAAGCAACTTATGAAAGAAGGGGCTAGTCTGTATTATGGTTCCAGAGGGTTAGAGTCCATGTTAGAGTCCATGACGGCAGAGAGAAGGAATGGCTGAGATTGCTCACATCTTGTTTCACCACAAGAAGGCAGAAAATGAAAGGGGTGGGGAGAGATACCTAGAGATACTTCCTTCCAAAAAGATCACACCTCCACATCTCTCCAAAAGAGTAAATCCAACTAGGAAACAAAAATTCAAATATGAGACCATGAGGACTTCCTACCTTTAAGCTATCACAGAATGAATGAATGAATGAATGAATGAATGAATGAAAAATGGATGGTGGATGAATGAAACAATAGATTTATAAAGAATGGCAAAGCTTTCATGCTTATACTCTATCAATTAAAGTCAGGTGCATGCATTAGGAGGTGTAGTAGGTGCACCAAGACTCTTGGGTGTCCAGATCTTTCCTGCAGCTCTGTAAAGACTGAAACATCATCAAGTTCTCAGGTTATCTGTGCTTCCATGCCTAGAAGAAACAGAGTCAATGTCAAGCACTTTGGTCATTTTGTTTTTCAGCTCTAAAAACGATGGTTATTTGATTCCCCCATCCTTAAAAGCAAGAAAGATTGACTTTGTGTGTGAGAGTTCAGTGGGATGCAGTCCACCACAGCAGAGTAGGCACAGCAGCAGGAGGAAGAGGACAGTTGTTCTCACTGCATGAGCACTTAAGAAGTACAAGAAGTTGGCCCAGGCTTTCACACCTCTAAGGCAGTTTGAATCTCAGGGGACAGACTCTACCATCGCAGACAGAAGGCATGGCAGCATAACACAGAAGCATGATAGTCACACTGCTCAATGTTCTTTCTTGTGTTATGTGACAGGAAGCAGACCATTGATATATTGCAGCCCAGAGATGCTTATGTGAGAGGATTTCCCATGAGGCTCCTTGGCTGTCCACTGAGCTCACCTTACTTCCTCTAGAGCCAGGAGTTCTCTTCGAGATGCCCTTTCTGGACAGCCTGCTGCAGCTCTGCTCCCAGCCTTTTCTCAAAGCTTCTTTGATCTCTGCTTGAATGGAGGACATTGCCATGAGAATTCAAATTCTCCATGTGAGAGTATTAATGTCCCTTAGGATCTGTTCTTGCACAGGTGGTCTGTACTCTCACCTGCTGACCTTCCCATACCTCCCTATTCCTGAGTGAGTTCAGGGCATCTTTCTCCCTAAGTCATCATACTCAGGAACACTATAGATCTTGGGACATCCCAATGCTACAGGAAACTATCCAGCTCTGATCTGCTTTAAGACACATCTTCTGCACAGCTCATGTGGGAGACAGGAGACTTAGGAATGACCCCTGGAAAAAATCAACAAGTCGAAATAGAAAAATGTAAGAGAATAATTTAAATTAGAAAATGAAAAAGATCCTAGGTAGTTTTGACTTTAGAAAAACTTGTAAATAGTATTTGGGGACACATGAAACGGGTTTCACAAAACTATGCTGATCTAGAATATGTAGACATCCATGGTCTGAAAAAAACTAGTGTTCCTTGGACTGTAATGTGCTAATGTGTCAAGTTAAGCTGGTAATCTGAGGGAAACAACTTGAAACAACACAATATAAATTCAGGCTTTGCCTTCATGGTCTAAATGAGAAGTTAATGGTGCTCAGAAAGGCTACATTTTTCATAAAATTAGCCTTGTTAAAAGTCTGTTCTGTAAATGCGTGTTAAATCTGTAAGAGCCAATCAGCCACGCTTATGTATGAAAAGCCAATCGCTTTAATGGAGTCTGAAATATCTAAGGTTTCAGCACCCTATTCTGATTCAATTTTGTTTGCCCAGACAGTTCTCAACCCTCCACCCTATTCTCTAATGTTCACACTTTGAGATTGTCCTTGACCGTGGCGCAGAGATAGTAACCAAAACAATTAAAGTAAACTAAAATAGCAAAAAAGATATAGGGAAAAACTAATTGACAAAATTATTTTTATGAACACTTCAAGGCTTTCCAGATCATTATCTAACTTTGATATCAATTTGTGGTTCTGATTTTAAAATTTTGTGCCTGTGAGCTTGGTTGTCATAGACTTTGCAGAGGCACAAGGCTGTTCTTTATCTGACCATCAATAAAAACGATTTAAACTTTTAGTTGGCTTCATTAGCATAGCTGCCAATCACTAAATTCTGGAGTTATCAAGTCCATCCTTAATAAATATTCAACTTGTACATAAAACCCCTGAACTTTAGAATAAAATATCAATCTATTTAATGTAGTCAATCTTTAATGTAAAAAAAAAAATCCAAGCTTGAAATAAAAATCCAATCTATTCTATGACAAGTGAGTTTTTGAACCATAAAACAAAAGAGCAACAACAAAAAGCTCCACCCCTGTTTTAAAGCAGCTTCTTCTAGTATAAAGTCTCCTTGTGAGACACCATTGCATTCTCAGCAATGTGGCTGCCAACGTGGAGACTGAACAAGGAGCACACCACTAGACATGCAGACCCGGAAGGGGGGAGCCCATGAGACCTCAGCCTTAGACACACTAACTAACTAACTAACTAACTTAAACAACAACAACAACAACAACAACAACAACAACATCCCAAGGAATCTGAGAGCAAGAGAAACAGTCTTTCCCAGGTAAGAGCTCCCAAACAGACTTTCCAAAACTAAGTGCTCAGCCTTGAAATCATAAACATACAAGTGACATTGTGCAGACTAATCAGGTTGTAGTTGTATATTAGGAATGCACATACAAACACACCAAAAATATACACACACAAACATGGTAAACAACACATATATGCCAAAAATACAGGAAACGAGAATATTAACAGAGGGGCACATAGAAGAGGATGGAGGAAAAAATAATGTAATTACATTTTAATTTCAAAAAATACCAAAATTTAAATAAACTAACATTTTGAGCCAGGCTTGGGGGTGCACACTTTTAATCCAGGCACCCACAGGCAGCAGGAGAATCTCTATATAAGTGGAAATTAGCCCAGAAATTGGAATACACAAAGTATAAATTACAAACCACAAACCACAAGAAACTCAAGAAGGAAGACCAAAGTGTGGATACTTCATTCCTTCTTAGAAGGGGGAACAAAATACCCATGGGAGGAGTTGCAGAGACAAACTATGGAGCAGAGACTGAAGGAAGGACAAGTCAGAGACTGCTCTACCTGGGAATCCTTCCCATATTCAATCATCAAATCCAGACACTACTGTGGATGCTAGAAAGTGCTGGCTGACAGGAGCCTGATATAGCTGTCTCCTGAGAGACTCTGACAATACCTGACTAATACAAAAGTAGAGGCTCACAGCCATCCATTGGACTGAGCACAGGGTCCCCAATGAAGGAGCTAGAGAAAGGACCCAAGAAGCTGAAGGATTTGCAGCCTCTTAGGACGAACAACAATATGAACTAAAACCCTCAGAGCTCCCAGGGACTAAAACACCAACCAAAGAGTACTCATGGTGGGACTAATGGCTCCAGCAGCATATGTATAGCAGAGGATGGCCAGTCGGTCATCAATGGGAGGAGAGGCCCTTGGCCCTGTGAAGGTTCTATGCCCCAATGTTTTAGTTTTATTTTATTTTATTTTATTTTATTTTATTTTTATTTTTATTTTGGAGGGGAACCTGGGAAAGGACATATTATAAATAAAGAAAACATCTAATAAAAAAAAAGAAAACATACTGAAAATAAAAAAAATACCAAAATTTAAAACAATTTAACATTTTGAGCCAGGCTTGGAGGTGCACACTTTTAATCCAAGCACCCTCAGGCAGCAGGAGAATCTCTTTGGTGCAAGGGTAGCCTGGTTACACAGCCACTTCCAGGACAGAGAGCTCTCAAAAGTAGATAGATAGATAGAGAGATAGAGAGATAGATAGATAGATAGATAGATAGATAGATAGATAGATAGACAGAACACATTCTTTGTAATTCAGACTCCATCCTCTAACTAAAGCCAGTTTTATAAATAAATGCTTGGTGTTCTTAAGAGGCAGTGTTGTTTATGAGAGTCAACCCTTTGAATGAATGTTCATCCTCTGTATGAAACTCTGTCCCCTTCCTAGACAGGCTGCCTTTTAGACATTGGCCACAATTACAAAACATATGTATTTTCTTTCATAACAGAGCTTCAAAACTCATGTTAATCTGAAAATTGACATTTTTAGTTGAAATTTTACTAAGATATGGGACTGTCTCAAAGAGGAACAAAAGGAAGAGTACATCCAAACGTTTAACTATGTGATAAAGAAGTTCTTAAAGTTTAAAACTAAGACCTGGGATGAATCTTCCATCACTTACCCAGGACCAGGGTTCTATGTCTGAGATTCAGGATGCTGAATCAGAAACTGGGTCTTGGCAGAGATGGGATGGATTCTGCTGCTGCTGCTGCTGCTGCTGCTGCTGCTTACACTCAGCCAATTTGCAGCTCCCTTTGGAAATCCAGTTGCTTTTTCTTAACTAGTGCAGTGCCCTTCTGGATGTTGAGTAGCCAGACTTGGTGAACGGGGACTGTCCTCTTTAAACTGGCACTGGCTGGAAGGGGTACCACAAGCCTTCAGGTCTGGATGCATCCTGCAGTGTGATTGCCCAGTCACCAGAAGTCCCGAGTTAAACAGACAAACAGAAGGGTTTTGCTGTCTGGTTTGCTGTTGGTCTTACTGTCATCCCCTTTCAGTATCCCTTCTCCATCCACCCACTACACATCCCCTGCTAAGGATGGCTCCAATCTGGAATTGACATTCATCCAGGATGAAGATCAAAGGCTCCTAGCTCCCAGGGTCTCAGAGCTAGGACAGCAAGTTTGGGTGGGACAGATTTTTGTCTGTAAATGGCCACCAGTTCCTCTTGGGCTGGACCTCTAAGTTTCTTCAAGTTTTCAGAGCCTACCTGGTGCACTTCCACTTTGCTGAATGCAAGAGATTTTCAGGCACAGGGTGACCCAGGGGAGCACAGCTAGATGGGGGGCAGCTCAGTGGTGTCTGGACTTGGCTGTGTGTTTCAGCCAATTCCTAACCATGGTGGACAGGCTGAAGAGGAACTTCAGTCCCCTGAAATCCAGGTCCAGCCAGGCCCAGCACAAGGACATCAGGGAGCAGTGTCCCAAGTGCACTGTAGCCAGACCAGTACCTTCTCCAGTAATCCACCAGAGCTCACCTTGCAGTGGCTGCATTTTCTGGGTTCTTGTACATCTGCTCAGCCCTGATCTGCATTAGGTTTCTTCTTCTCAGCTGCTGACAGGATCTCCATTTCCTTTTCAATGCCTACATTTACGTTTGGTTTTTAGCAATGATACAACTTAAACTGTTGTCCACCACTGCATGCACACAGTTTGTTGGGGACAGGTGAAGGGTTGGCAGTCCATGGTTTACTGGCATAGCTGGCTGGTAGACTTTTAAAATACAGAGCCAGTTGGCTGTAGAAGGCATGGTTTGCTGGCATAGCTGGCTGGTAGACTTTTAAAATACAGAGCCAGCTGGCTGTAGAAGGCTTTGCCCTAGCACACCAGGCTGCTAAGCAAGCACAACTGTCTTAAATTTTGTAATACAGAGAAACTGCGGAAGATGGAGATACACAGGCCTCAGCCACTTACCTCCTCCTACTGAGAACCGTGTTTGTGCTATGGAACCCAGTTATCTGTCACCGAGGTTGAAAGAGCAGGGAGAGCCACAGAGGCTCAGCCTGTTTGTGTCCCCACCTGGGAATACCTTCAGCCATGGCCGTGCCTGGCTACCCAGGTGTTAGGAGATTTATAATTAGGTGTCAGCTGCATCTTGGACAACTGATCCCTGCAGAGTCCACAGCCATCCTGGCAGTTTGGCTCCTTCCTTCTGTCCTGGAAGCAGGAAACCAGAGGTTGAGTTCTCAGAAGAGCTCAGGGAAGGAAGGCAATGCTGTCAGTCTAGCACACACCTGGAACAGGCCCCAGGCTGGTGCCCCACAGAGCATGAGCAGACCTCTGTCTTGGAGCAGGACTTGTTATAGTGTGGTCCATCTGTTGTTAAAAATTGGTGGAGAAGACTTCCAGTTCTGTTAGGTCTCCTAGAGAGAATCCAAACTCCAGGGCTCTCGTGCCATGGCTGCTCCCCCACAGTTGTTGGCACCATAGAGAATAGGGTCCTCATCTGTCAACTGAGCCTTTGGTTTTTACCTTCCAGGAAAGTAGGTGGGCTCTGAGCTCATTCTGTGCTCTGCCAAAATTGAATTCCGTGAGGGAGCCTGCCACCAGCCTGGGGAGGCCTTCTTAAGAGAAGCAAACAGAGACGAACCCTCCAGAGACACGTTAGCAAAGAAGAGGGCAAAGGATTTTGTTGTTGTTGTTGTTTGTTTGTTTGTTGTTTGTTTGTTGTTTGTTTGTTTTTTATGTTAGGACCCCTGAAAGCTGGGGCTTTGTCCCTAATTTACCAGAGGCATTCAAAGCCTCTTTAATTCTTACAGATCACAGATTTGGTTCTTTGGTATAAACAGTAGTAACACCAGGAAGAGCCTTGTTTGTCACCCCTGAAGAGGATTCTCTGTTTCAGTTTTTCCCAATTACATAGTTTAGGAAAGAAGAGCCTTCCTAGCAGTTTGGGTTTCATGAAGCACAGCCTGGCCAGACATCCAGTTCTCCTTTTGTTCATAGTATACCCAGAGAAGAGAGAGGGCTTAACCCTGATTGCTATTGACAGCAGCTTGTTTGCCTAGCCCGCAAAAAGGGGCCGGTGACCAAAAACTACAAAAGCTCAGAGAAAACAATACAATTTATATCCTTACTAGAACCAAACCCATATTTTGCCAGGACAGAGGACACATTGAAGCCATTATCCGGGCTACTGTGTGGATCTAGAAGTACCAAGAGTAGTGTGCACTGCAGGTCAGCTCTCTGGTGCATAGCTTGAGAAAGGACAAAGGAGGCTCGCTAAGCCAGTCATGGATCTGGCCTATAGGTGTCAAGGATGAGTCCTGAGTTTCTGGGGAATCTGGAGTTCATCTGCACTCTATGGGTCATGGCCAGGGCCTTGCTGAAAATGCACACCATTATCCAGGCACCAATGCAATGGGGACCTCCTAGCTGTACTGAGGTCCAGGTGGCCCCCAAGCACTGGCCTACCTTCAGCAAAAGGAATGAGCACAGGCTAAGGCGTAGGCAGAAAAAAAACTCAAAATCTTCCAAACAGCTCAAGACCCACAGTGGCTATTTTCACACAGAAATCCACTCTGCCCAATTGTCTCTGGCCTGGCTGTGCTGAAGCACTCCCCATCACTGCAGGATGAGATACGCTGTGCCTCAGCATACTTGTACACATGCACACGGGCCTGAGATATCCAGCTGTTTGATCTATACATCCTGCCAGAAGACTGGAGCCTTCCTTAGAGCAGGACACAGGCGAGGATGAGTGGGACCCAGATCACCTAAGGCAGGAAAATCCTGGTACTTTGCCCACTTGAGTCAATTCTTCTTGGAACACAGCAATCAAATTCCAAGCTGCACCCAGCCAGACCTGGAGGCCACTGGAGCCCTGCCCCCAAGATCACCTGGACCCCCCCCCAACTACATTCCTGGCTGCTCAGTGCACAGCAGGGCAGGTGCCCCAACCTGGAAGATTCACCAGAAATTTAAAAATATGAGAGCCTTTGGCAAACACTGGCTTCAGTCAGCAGCAGTATCAAATTTCTGCCAAGACCTACATTCTGATTTAGTCATCAAGCCCAGAGAAGAATGCAAATAATTATCAGGGTGTAGATATCCAATCTTGTTCCTGGGCAAGTGGTGGAAACATGTCTCACATTTAAGTTTTAATTCGTATCAACTTTTTGTGATAGAGTTAAACTTTCGTTGGTGTCCTAATGAAGTGTTCGTCGGGGAACCATTCCTTTACTTTAAAATAAAGGTCATCTAAAAATGATTGGTTTTCATCTAAAAGGTTTTCTGAATCTTGGTAGTAATGGAGCAAGCCTTTATTTTATTCAAAGCCCTTGGGTGACAGAGGCTTGTGGATATATGAGTTGGAGATTAGCCTGAGCTACAGTGCGAGTTCCAGGACAGCCGGTGCTATACAAGAAACCCTCTCCTGATAAAGCTTAAACAACAACAACAAACTGTTCCTTTGACTCTCCATTACCACGGTATGTTTGTAAATGTAACTTCTGATATAACCTTCTTGGATGGTTTTGCCTCCATTGAAGTTTTGCAGTTTTACAAAATTTAGAAAACAGTGCTTTTTGGTTATAAGAGCTCTATTCCACTGAATGTACAAGAAACTATATGTGAAACACAGTGTGAACATGTTCAGAAGTCTGGAGATCTTTGTTTGTCAAACATAAGTGATTCTTGAATTTGCCAGGGATTCAGTGCCTAGTTTATGAGGTGCTTAGAAACTGCACTCTTCACACAATGGACACTACATTCACTGAATAGAACTTGCCTGAAAATACATGCTTTATTTAAAAAATGGTTTATCATTAAAGGATGGCATTTCCAGGAAATGGATAGCATTTTATTTAAAGGATAAATTTTTATTCAAAGGTTACTCTCCATAAACAACAATGCTTTTTAAGAAGACCATACAGCCCGAATTTAAAGAGCTGACTTATTTAATGCATGGACAGCTGGGCCTGCCCTTACCTACCACTCCTGGCCTTGGCTTAGCCATCACTCACAATTCCCTATTGTCTGGTTTTCTCTCCATAGAGGGATCTCAAGGCTTCCATCCAGAAGACAGAAGAGAAACTCTTTTGACAGGTAAAAATCTGGACCTCATGGCCAGTAGAGAATGAAGTACTTGATTCCTCTCCTTGAACTTCAGTAAGACTAAGCCCTCAGTTCACTTTTCTTAGCAAATGTATGGACACGGGATTTATCAGTTACAAAATATTGTACCACAACTATTTTACTGCCATAGAATGTGCTCTGTGGAAATTAACCTCTCCTGCAGAGACACCTCCAGAATGTACCATGCTCATTTCCTTTGTTCTCTTCATCTCCAGTCCCCTTGAAATCCCAACTCAATTCAACTTCATCTTTTTCTGGATGAACCTGAGACACACCAGAGAAGGGAAGAGAAGGAGCCATCAAGACTGGAGATCCATCTTGGAATCTCCTCAGTGACCTCCAATTCCTTCTCTCCTGTCCTGTTGTTGTATGGCACGATTCCCTGGGGGAAACACCTCCTCACCCCAGATGGGGAACCAACAATAGGTCAAAGTAAGCATATCTTCAAAGTCCAGCCTGTTTTACTAAAGTTACAAGGAATGTCAGTGAGCAGAGGTTGCTGACAGGGTAGCAAGGGTGAGAGGACTTACTTAAAGGGACAGAAATGACCCAAAGCCTACCCTAGCATGGGTGATGGCTTACAAAAGCTGGAAACATGGCACTCTCTGCACAGCCTGCAGAGAGCCAGGCATCCTGACAGGTTGCAGAGTGTCTGTTAGCTCAGGTGGGCTGAGCCTCTTACATGTAGGCCTACAAGTTGAAAATGTCTCTCAGCAGCTCTTACTGCTTAAGTACAGGATTTGTTCAAAAAGCAGTTTTCACCAGACCCTTCTTCTCTGCCATCCATTTTCACTCTGGCTTGGCCTAAGATTACCATTAATAGGGAAACTTAGCACTTCAGTAGGACTGGGTCAACCATTCCTACTGAATTGCTGAAGATGTGAACATATTCCATGTTTGTCTAATTTCAGTTTAGTCCAGAATTGAGAGTGGTCACGGGTGAGTCAAAGGAACAAGTTGTTCCTTGGAGGAGAACACAGAGAACATTAGTAAGATGACTTAGTGAGTGAAGGCACTCACCATCAGTCCTGACAAGCTGAGTTTGATCCCTGAGACTTTTATAATGGAAGGAGAGAACAAACTCCTGCAGATTTTAATATTATCCTATGACCAAAACACACAGTCACACAGACACAGACACACATACAGACACACACACACACACACACACACACACACATACACACACATTTTAATAAATATTGTGAAGCAATATCAGTGTATGGTATAATAATCTTTATGTTTCAGGGCCCAAGTTATGAAAATTCATCAAAATCAACCTTGAAATATCAAGGAAAGAGATGAAAAACTTGTAAAAAGGAAGAAAGTGGGTTCTTCTTGGAGTACAAAACATGAGCTTAGATTGAAAATGTGTTGTGTAGCTGGGCAGTGGTGGTGCACGCCTTTAGTCCCAGCACTCGGGAGGCAGAGGCAGGCGGATTTCTGAGTTCGAGGCCAGCCTGGTCTACAGAGTAAGTACCAGGACAGCCAGGGCTACACAGAGAAACTCTGTCTCGAAAAAAAAAAAAATGTGTTGTATAAAACTGTGAGAGGAAGATTAAACTATTTGGCTTCAATAGAGCAGTGAGGTGGAAGGGAAGTGTTAGCTTGCCCATGTTGTTTCCATCAGAAAAAACCAACAGAATAAAGAGAGCCCTGTGATGCAGACTATCCTGCTTTCTCCACTCTTGTGCTCTCTTCTGACACTCTCTGGAGTTTTCTGACATTTTTGTCTAAGGGGCCTCTAGCTTCCCAGTGGGCGGGGCCTTGTGTGTCTTTGTTAATGAGAAAATGCAGAAGTGATATTGCATTCATTTCTTATTGCCTCAACAAAGCAATTACACAACCTCACCTGGGCTCCAACCAGACTCTTCCAAGAACTCTCTTCCCTCTAAAGCAGGTGGAGCTTCCTGTGATAGAGACACTGTCATATTCAAGTAACAACTTTAGACTGCTGTTAGTGTTAGGTTACAAAACATGTGGAGGTAAGCCACCCAGAAGAGCAGGCAGAACCTCTTTTCACAAGATACTTTTGTTGCAGTGAGCAGGAAAACCCCAGCTCTTTCTGTTACAAGAGCCAGTGTGTGTGAACAGAAACAGGATGTGAGAACTGCAGTGAGAAAAATTGAAGCAGGACTAAAATAGACATTAGGACTTTAAGGCTGGAGGCATGGACTCAGGACCACCACTGAAGGGTTGGCTGTAGCCTGAGAGCTGAGTCAGGAAAGGGAGGAGAGGAGTTTACTCAGCACAAAGGCCATGGCTGGAGAGACAGTGGAAGAGAACACCGCAACTCACACCCCCCTCCATACACACATACTTCAGTGGACTTTGGATGATGGGTCTCTTCCTTTATCATTGCGACACCTTTCTGTTTCAAAAATGCTGCATTCTATTAACCTACCAGGCCTTTGTCAAGAAGCTGGCAATGGCCCCTCTACCCTGCAGTCCACATTCTGTTCTTGGAGGGAGATGTAGGCAAACTGCATCAGAAATGGCATTTGAGGTCTTGGGTGTTTCCACCATGGGACAGAAACAAATACAGTCATCTCAAATACATTTTCTCTCTTCAGCCTTCATACTAATTCTCCAAAGTTGGCAGTTAATTGGTCAGGTAGCATAGCTTAACACTATCAGAGGTATACAGGTAAGTTTCATATATGAGGGATTTCATATCAATATGATAAGAGTACTGTCTTAGGGTTTCAGGGCTGTGAAGGAAGAGACACCATGACCATAGCAACACGTCTTTTAAATTTAATTTTTTATTATTATTCTTTTTTTACTTATTCACTTTGCATCACACTCACTGACCTCCTCTACATCCACCCCTCCCACAATTCTTCTCCTCTCCCCTTCTCTTTGAGTCAGGTTGGGAAGCCCAAGGTATCCCCTTACCCCCTGGCACTTCCAGTCTCTGAGAGGCTAGGTGCCTCCTCTCCCTCTGAGGAAGCAATAATGTCTGATCCAGTGGTGGCAAATTCAACCATCAATTTACTCTGGGCAAGCAATACTGTGAGATGGAGAGATTTTGCAATGAGTTAACCCCAGCTTTACACTGGACAGAAGAGATACTGATCCAGGGACCTTCAAGGACACTTGGAGAGAAGGTTAGCTGCCAAGCTTTGGTGATGGCCAAATGCAAGATTAATGGTACTAGTAAAAGGGCAATATTATTTGACCTAGTAACCCAACTTTGCCAGATTGTGAGAAGACTGATCCATCTATGGCTCTGGTGCAGAAAAATGTAAAGGTAAAATGAATATCCTAGGTCATTTCTGTTCTTCTTTTCTTCCGTTTTTAGATGCACGGGTGCACATGTAAGGGCTGGAAATGTGGTTTAGTTTCACTCTAAGGTAAGAGGGAAAAGCTTTGGCCACATCTTGTTGGGGAAAGCAACTCCATCTGTAAGGGCACTTCCCCCTCTGCCATTTCACTCTTCAAATAGAACACAAAGAGACTTTCTCGCCCCTCATCATTCTCAGTTGCCTGGAATTCTTTGTGT
>JADRCD010076913.1:0-12378 GCA_019843815.1 Montemys delectorum | reverse complement strand
TTTTTTTTTTTTTTTTTTTTTGAGGAATCTCCATGCTGATTTCCATGGTGGCTACACTAGTTACACCCCACTAGTGGAATAAGAGGGTTCTTTCTTTCTAACCACATCTCTGCCAGCATTTGTTGTTCTTCCCAAGAAGCCATTTTTGATAGAGATAAGGCAGAACCTCAGTGTAATTTTCACTTGTATTTCCCCAACGGCACAGGATGTTACACACTTACTGGCAGTTTGCATTTGTGGTAAGAACTCTGGTTCATTCATTTGTCCATTTGCTGATGAGATTGTTTGCTTATTTTTTTTCCCTAACCTTAATTTAGATAACTAAATTTTTGTGGACTCAAATCTGAAGTAGGTTCCTTTGACCCTTTACAATTGTCTGTATCCTTTAAAGAAGTAACTATTCCACCCCCTATATCAGAGATCCTCATGGAAGCTTAGCAGCTTTTTGTGGAAAATACCCAGCCCCTCTGATACCCCTGCTCCAGTGGATAAACGCAGGGACGTGTACAGCCAATTCTACACATTCTTTTCAATGCATATTTGCAATTTCCTCCTCAGAGGTTTCCCAAAGGCTGAATTCCTGGGTACTCTTGACATTCCCCAGATTACTGAATTCACCAAAGTCCCACTACTTCTTCCTCACAGCACCTGAGTGAGGCCAGGGGTACAGATTCATCACCCTTACGTAGGTAGTGTCCTGCCTCTGGCCCTTGCTCCCTTGGATTTCTGCTTTCAATGATCAGACATAGGTACCTGGTCCTGAGGAATGCCCAGCTCAGCCTGCAGACGTCTCAGGGCTGCCCTCCTCGCTCCCAAGGCATCCTTCTCTTCCATTTCTTCAGGATTACTCAGTGGATGACTAGAACAGGAGTCAGTAAAGTGCCCTAGAGAGAAGACACATGGGAAACAATAGTCTTATTTAGTACTGGAGATAGAATAGATGAAATTGGACTGCAGCTCTCACAGGGAGGCTCATCGTGTCACGACAGGTGAGAGAAGTGGGCAGAGCCAGAGTCCCTGTTCCCAAGGTTGGGGTGGTGTTAGTTGAAAAAGCTTTGTATTCCTAGACAGATCACACCAAGCCAGCAGAGTTCTCACTTTGGGAGGCAAAGAAGTGAGGAAGAGAAAGAGAGAAGAGGACTATGGGTCAGGGTCCTTGTCCTTTATCTGGGCTATGACATAGGTAACACAGGAGGTTGCCTGTGCAGGAGATGCAAGCAATGCTACCTGTGCAGAGGATGTGGGACTGTTGCCATGGCGAGATGTGCAAGAGGGTCTTATCTCCTAGGGATGACTTCCATCGATGGATTCAGAGGCTGGATGTAAGTAGCTTCTAATGCTAACAGTAAGGGTGAGGTACATGCCTAGGAACCAGCAGCTCTGACTGCTCTCTGCCTTTCCTATAAAAGCTTGCCCACACACTTGTTGCACTATCTGAGTAACTCTCAGAACTGGGGGCTGTTCTCAGCAGAAGAGCTAAGAGCTGTGTACAGCCTCTGGTACTGAAGAAGCAGAGGGCTCACTTGAGAGTGTTGCCCTATGGGCTGCAGGAACTGTTCAGTGGTTAAGTGCACTTACAGTTCTTCCAGGGGACCCGTGTTCATTTCCCAACTCCCACATCAGGCAATTCACAAATGCCTGTAACTGCAGCTCCAGAGGTTTTGTGTGATGGCAAACTCCTGGATTATGTTGCAATCAGGAGTGGCAGGAATGTGAAAAGAGGTCTCTCAGTCATGAGATTAAAAAACCTGAGCTTAGACTGTCCCTTCCAAACTCGGAAGGCTCAGAGACATCAAACATCCTAAGTAATGTTTTAAGTTTAAATTATTGTGCTTAAGAAATCTATAAAGCAAAAATGCCTCTAGCCTGTATGCTCAAATTGTCCAAGGACAGATAACTTCCTGAAATGCTGGGGGCTATTGTCAATTTAGGATTTTGCTTCTGTAAACAAGCTTGGTTGCCCCAACTCCACAGCGTGTGTTTGATCACATGCAGACAGGAGGTCCACAGTTGGGAGGTATGAAGGCTGGAAGTACTCTAGAATGTATGCTTGCCCCTGATTGGATGAAGGTGGGAAGCATGTAGCCTGTGGGGTTTTCTTTTATAAGCCCCTGTAAAATAATTTAGTGTCATACTCTAGAAATCTTAGGCATGGACCTGGCCACTATTTAATAAACTTTGCTTCAAATTTGGCTCAAAAACTGTGATAGTGATCTTATTCTTGTCTGGTGTGATTAATATCTGACACCCTCTTGGGGGTTTGAAGAAGCACCAGTGTACATATTTTACCACACACACACACACACACACACACACACACACACACACACAAACACACACTCATACATGCACATAAATAAAAATACACTTTTTAAACAAAGAGTGTCTTGAGCTAAACACATGCCATGCCGAAATTATACAATAGGAATCTCATCCTGTTGCTAAAATTATACTCAAACCTGAGGATCTGAGGAGCAGCACGTATGGGAGGGTTTTCTCAGAACTTCACTTGTCTGACTATAAACAGATTGCCCCAAATGAAAGCAATGGTCATGAACTCTCCTCCATAAATTCTCCAGAAAGAACTGCCATGTGTGATAGCGTCACAGGGCAAGCTGGGGAGACCTCCAATGTAGACGGTCTTTGTAGGCTTCTGATAGCGCCTCCTTGAGACCCTGCACGGCCTGAGACACTTCTCATCTGCATTATGTGACGAGGTTTGTCGCCACTACACACTTTCTTCCTTCATGTTCTTACAGTTACTCACCCTCAGAAACCCTAGACCCCCTTTCTTTCTGTGACATAAGATGCTCGGCTCTCTTCCAGATTTATATTTTGTGGGCTCCTCACATGTCTGCATGCATTGAAAAAAAAAGCTTCCCTTGTTTTCTACTGTCAGCTTATTTCATAAACTCAAAACCAGTACAGAGTAGAGAAAAAGTCTTTTGGCGGTTCTGATGCAGGGTCACATGTACCCCACCCTGTCCCTGAATTTGTCATATAGCTGGGAATGACCTTGGCTCTTGACTATTCTGTCTCCAACCCCCACCTTACCCCCACCTCTGCCAATTATTGGGAGTACAGGTGTTTACAACTACTGTTGGCTTTTGCTATAGAATGGATCAAGGTTTTTTTTGCGTGTGTGTGTGTGTGTGTGTGTGTGTGTGTGTAAGCATGCATATTTATTTACATGCTTACCGGCATGTACATGGAGTCCAGAAGATAACTGAGTTATCAGCTTCCTGAGGGCCATCCATTTCCAAGTCTTTCCTAGACTTGGGGCTCACCGACTGGGCTAGACTGACTTGTTAACAATTCTGGGGAATTCCCTTGTCTCTGATTCCTTAGCGCTTGGGTTATAAGCACATGGACCATGCCCAGCATTTTTGCATGGGTTCTCAAGCCTGGGAGGTGAGGCAGCCCTCCATTCCCTCAACCTCTTCCAAGATTTACATATTCGAGTGGGGGTTCCTTTACCCAGGTAATGGCAACTCTGGATTTTTCTTACTAAACCTCTCCTCTTCCTTCCTTGCTTTTCAGACACTGAATATTTACTTGAATCACTTTGCAGAAGTTTTTCTATAGCAGAAAATGCTCTTGCAAATGCAGAGGCAAGAACACGCTCCCAACCCTTATTAACTGAAGGATCATGGCTGTTGATATGAAATCTGTCCTGTTCACGCACTTCAGACACGGTGCTAAGTTATGTATTTAACCTAGAAGCTCCTGAGCTTCTCTGAAGTTTATTTTAGTTCAGCATCATAAAGGAGCCAACGCACCTAGCAAATGCAGAGATGGATTAGAAAATGATCAGAATTGAATCACAGAATGAAGAGCAAAGGAAGGAAGAAATCTTGCATGGCCGTTGTACTCTACACTGAGGCTTTTTTTTTTTTCTTTTTTTTATCAGTAGGACAAAATGAAGTTTCTAAAGTCTGAGGATGGTTCATGCTAAAATACATTCAATGACCACAACTGTTAGGAATGCTATTTCTCTTTTAAAATATTGTCCCTCCCTACCTTTCTCATTTCTAGAAAGTCAAAAAAAAGAATCAACGTTAAGACTTTGCTTTCCAGGTATTGAATTTTATCTTCATCTCCTGTTCTTTATGCTCAATCTATTTATCTTAATCCTCTAGACTTGTAGACCAGTAACTTCTTCAGCATGTAAACAGCTTTGCAGCAGGTCCTGGTGGACAGAGGGAACATTCAGCCATTTGGGAAGCTGTGTTAGGAGGATTACAAGTCCAAGGGCAATCTGGGAAATTTAGTAAGAATCTGCCCCCAAAGTATAACTAAAACCTAAGGCCCAGAGTATAGCCAAATGGCAGAATGCTTGCCCCGGGTTTTGCATTTCACACAAAACAAGAGATAAACAATGGAAAACAAACAGAGTATAAAGTCTTAGAGATCCCTAATCAAGTTAGCAGAACAAACAGAAAACCCTAAGCCAGCACCTTGGAGCAACAGCAAGCTGATAAGCACCCATCTGACTATTTCCTTTACAAAGCTGTCATCTACAGCAGCTAGAGAGCTGTGTTGCAGATTGCTCCAGATCACATCACATAGGCCTATTCTTGTTAAGCCACTGTAAACTTACCAGGGAAAGTAAGCTTTGTGTCTGCTCGGCGCTGAATCAGAACTTTCTTCTCTGAGTTGAACAAAACAACACTGAAGGCTCGGTGCAGCAGTCCTGCGGGAAAAAATGCAAAGGTCCTCTGTGCGCATGCATGACAGCCACGTGAACGTTGTCCGTGTCCTGTCTTCAGTCTCCATGTCTCAAAAGTAACGTAGATGCTTATAACAGTGGTATGTTTCATAGGATCAATACCCTCTAGCTATTAAAAATTATTTGACAAACTTGTGAGGGAAAACCAGATCTAGATGGTAAGTGAAGCAAAATCAGGACAAAAAGATTTTATTCAGGATTATTGTAACAGGGAGAAAAGAGACCTTGGTATAGAGTTGGGGTCAACTCTGAGCATAAAATGGACAGTGGGCACTTACAGTGAAGTGGCAGAGTGGAGGTGAAGTGGAAATGTTTCAGTGGGAAGAAAGACAAGGAATAAGGTGAGCTGGGAGAAAGTGGTAGGTGGAGCTAGCCTTGGAGATGCATGTCTCCCATCCCAATACTTTTGAGACAGAAGTAGGCAGATCTCTGTGAGTCTGAGGTCAGCCTGGTTTTCCTAGCAAGTTCCAGACCAGCAAGAGATGTACAATGAGACTCTGTCTCAGAACAAAGAAAGAAACAAAGAAAGAAACAACATCTAGATAATGCAATAGCTCCCATGGGATGATAGGGATCCAGCAACCTAAGTGAGAATCAGGACGGGGAATTTTTTTTGAACCCAGCGGGATTCTTGTCCCATAGGATTTTAGAGGAAAGTGCACAGCCGCTTATAAGGTTCAGAATTCTGATGCTGGGTGGGTGAAACAGATAGTCCTCCGTCCAAGTGAGCTCCTCAGAACTGCTCCTGAAGATGAGCACCAGTGCAGACTTGGTCTTCCTCTGGGAAAAATCCTCATGTTCCTCTTCTGTCTACCTCTTTATCAAAGAAGGAGGAGGGAGGAGAGGAGAAAGGGAGGGAAGGGGGAAAGAAAGGAGAGAGGGAGTGAGAAACAGGGAGAGAGCCTATTGCATAGAAGACAAAGCAAAGCTACCTTTCTCAATGTTTTCGTTCTGATGACAGTTCCTCTTGGTGTCTACACCAATGACCTTATCATTTTTGTCGACTACAATCAGCATCTCATCTAAACGCTGTAGCTGGTGTTTCTCAATCCAGTCAACAGGGATGTCAGACATGCCTGCTAGCTGTGAGCCGACCTGAAATGGATACCCACAATCAATTTCATCTTTGTGTAAAGAATGTTATCATCTAATGTTTTGTTATTTGTTACCAGACACCTCCAAGGTCATCACATGGCTTCATCCCTCAATGACAAAATATTATCTACTGATGCAGCATCTTTGTCAGGTACTGAAGGGGCATATATGTTTCCAATTGTCTATTTTTGCACAGAAGATCTTGATGACTTTCTGAGTGAGAACATAGTCCTCGTGCTCCCTTGAGTCTTTTCAAAGACAACCCAAAAGGAAATCCCAACAAAATGAATAAATACTAGGAAAAAGTACATGTAATTCTGTTTGTGACATATTTCAGAACAAAGGCCTGGTGGTTGGAACAGACCTGGAGACATTCTATAGCCTTGACAGAACGTCATATTCACTCACAGAAAAGGATAGTGCACCCCCTCACTGTCAGAATGGATTTCCTGAGAACATATAGTCAGTAATAACCGCTTGAACCAAATCTTTCCATCTTCTTTCCCCTCTTGTTTGTGAGTCCAAGACAGGTTTTCTGCGTAGCCCAGGTTAGACTCAGTTTAACACATTAGCCTTCTACAAAAGCATCCTAAGTGTTGTTATGAGTGGAACGGGCCCCTATGCCTGGCCTTTGCCATTTGGAAAGAAGTATGGAGAGGGTACACGCAGTCGATTCCTTATGTAGGTATATGAAAATGTCATAGGGAAACCCATTGTTGATTACAGCTATAATAAAATAAACTATTAAAAATCCAACAGCCATAGGCTTTGTAGTTCACTTCTGCTGCTTATCCTAATCCCCTTGGTATTTCAGTTCAGAGATCATTGCCTCAGCAAAGAGGCTGCCTAACTAGACCTCCGAATATAAAAATCCAGGAGAAGTATTTAACAAATATGTAGACAACTTCTTCGACAAAGAGTTTCTGGAGAGAAAGGGCACATACTAATCACTCCTGGATATTGGAAATTGCTGATGTCCAGGCTGAACTGTAAACCACTGATACCTTAGGTGTGAAAGGACCACAGTTAGGAGATCTCCCGGCCTTAGTGTTTTTAACAGGAAGCCATGCTCCAGTCTCTCTGTCTTTATCCTGTCCCCTTCTTGGAGCTATTGTTCTCTCCTTGTTCTTTTATTTCACCCTTAAATGAATGTTCTAGGCATTATTCATCTTTGCACCCATCTCTACTACCAAGGGACTCATCAAACCATTTTCTATAAGGAGATGATTTGGTTTGTGATTCAGATGATTGCAGAAAAATTACTTTAACATAGATACACCTTTTTAAGAGAATACATTCCATTCTGAGGCATAGAATTTTCAGTGTAGGGTTAGATAACATCTCAATTAGATGCGAGAAGATTAGTTATTTGAGATTTGATTAGATAACTGATCCACCTTTTTGAAAATAGAAGTTATAGTCTTGCCTTCAGTCAGATAGATCCTTATGGATTTACAGTTAAATTATAAAAAATGGAAACATGAAAGAACCAGAAAAATACATGCATGGACAGAGTAGGTAATATACTGTTAGGTAGGTAAAATCCTTTCTAGGTACAAAAGTAGTGGCATACATTTCAAGATTCAATTGAATCCCTAATAAGTATCCATGCCAGGAAAGTCGTGCACAAAGAAAAGGAGAAAACCAAAATTATACCTTCCTAACATATTACAGACTAAAACCATCAAGTTATCAAAACTTCGTATTTTTCAATAAAAATATACATAGTACAAGATCACAGAAGAGCATATATATATATATATATATATATATATATATATATATATATATTAGTTAAATGTAAAGAAACCTGCTGAACGAAGATGTCTTCAGTCTGAAGGCAGTTGACCAAAGCCTCAGTGTAGTGGAGACACTGGATTCTCCTCTTCCCTTTTATTCTGTGCCCTGCAATTGTTAGGGCAACCTCTCCTATTAATCTACAAATCCAGTGCTAATCTCTTTCAGAAACTCCCTCACAAATCGTAGCAGTTGATACTCTTGTCTCTATGACAAAGTGCCTGACAAAAGCAAATTAAAGAAAGAATGTTTAGCTCACAGTTTCATGATGGCTGGGAAGGTGGGGTGGCAAGGAAGGCTTTAACTGTGTGGACAGAAAAGTGAGGAATCTGGTCACATCAAAGACAACAGAAGGACAAAGACAAATTCAGCTCTCTGTCTCTCTTTTTTCCCTCCTTTTAATTCAGTCTGGATCTCCAGCTCATGAGCTGTCTAGAGGTGTGTCTCATAGGAGATTTTGAATTCATTCAAGTTGATAGGCTAACCATTTTATAGACACACAAAGAAATAATATTCAATCCATACTTGAGCATAGTGATATAAGTAACCAAATAAAGTTAACCCTCACTTAAAAGTAAACATCCTTATATCTCCTCTAGCTGATAAGTGGGCTTTATTACTCAGTTTATAAAAGATTGCACAGCTTAAACTAAAGTCATAAAATAGAAACAATGAGAGCAGAACAGAAGTTAGAAAAAATTTTTTTGTAAATATAACTCAACATCTTACAAAGAGAAGTATTTTCAAGAGTTCATGAAATATCTGTGTTGGGATCATTTAATAAGCCACTGACAAAAGTTGAAACTATACATAATATTTTATAGATCATAAAAACAACATATTTCTATACTTCCAAACAGTAGGAAAGCCACACTGAGATAATTTACTAAGTAACAACAGAAAGTTTCATATTGTGGCCTGTGTAATTCACTGGCCGTTCTCATCACTGAAGAGCCTGGTTCTGTGGTATACATCTGTGATTCCAACACTCTAGAAGGTGAGGCAGGAAGATCAGGAATTCAAGACTAACCTAGCCTACATAGTGAGGTACTGTCAAAACAAGACAAAAGAGGGTGCTTGCGAGATGGATACTCTTGTTTCTTTTGTAGAGGACTCAGATTCAGTTCCCAAGCACCCCCTATGGCTTCTCTCAACATCTAAGTCCAGTTCAGGATATCTGATACCCTCTTCTGGCCTCCAGAGCACTTCATGCATACAATGCCCATTCATACATGTAGGCACTCATACATACAATAAAATATAAATAAATAATTCTCTTCTAAAAGGGCAAAACGAAGAACCCAATGTCTTTCAATGGTATATTATTAAATTTATTGCCTTTCGTTTTAAAAATGGAAAGATAAAGAACATTTTCAAATGTCATTTCAGGGCTGAAGCAATTGCCTGGCAGAAATAAGAGAGCTTATTTCTTTTGGAAAGGACCCAGGTTCACATCCTAGCACAGTATGGTGGCTCACAACCTGTAGTACTAGCTCTGCCAAATTAAGCACAGAAAGTGTTACAGGAAAATTCACTCAGTATTCTGTATCCCTTCATAACATGCTCCAGGGGATAACAGAGAGAATGTCGTCACTGGGTTTCTTGGGGAATCAGGATCTGATACATAAAACACAAAAATAGATGTCATAAAGAGAAAGGGTGAGAGAACAGAAGGAAGAGGAGATAGAAAGATACAGAAGGAAGAGAAAAGAAAGAAATAGGAGTGGGTATCATGGTTAAAGAACACTAAGCATTTTCTTTTTTTTTTAAGTTTTATTGCAATATGATGAGAAAAGTTACATCATTTCAATTTATCTGAGTTTGTTAACATTTAAAAACATATTTTAAGTAAACAGAATCAAATCACATTCTTGTTTTTGTACCCCAAGTCCTCCCAGAGACCCCCCTTTCAATACCTACAATATCTTTTTTGTCATATTTTTTTGAAATTTATAAAATGTTATAAGAATAAAAATAAGTATTATAAAAGTTGTTTGATATAAAGCAACAATCAATTTAACAGTCTTATATAGATGCTTGTCTATGGCAATACTGAAAATTGCCACATTTTTCTCAACATAAATTTTAAATAACTCCAAACGTATTAATTGTATATTTCAAAACAATACATCACTACTAATATTTTCTTAAATTAACATAAATATATAAGTTGGTTTTGTTTGTTTGTTTGTTTGGTATTTAGTAGAGCTTAAGATCTTGGTTCTTACTGTGGTAACTCGATACAAGATTTACAAAAGTCAAGCAAAGCATTCAATCTCACACTTTGTTGTTCTCTGACAAGCCCCCTCCCAATTTAATTGTCTATATTACTTTTGGGTGTATAAATACTTTTAAAATATGTAAGCTGTTCTGAAAACCATAGTATACTATAAGAACATGAAATAAACAGTACTACTAAGAGAGAGGCTGAGATAGGAGAAGCAAGATTTCAAGACCCTTATGTTGTACACAACAAGACACTGTCAAGAACAAACAAGCTGAAAGTGTATATGGATTATATAATATTGGACCTATTTCTCCAATTACCAAATTAGAGAGACCATTGGATGACAATCAACAAATTTCTGAAACATCATGTTTTTGGATTTCAATTGATAAGGATATGTTGGTAATATTAATTGTCACATTAAGATATTAAGAAAAAGTAATTGTTACTTCCTGTTGTTTTGTTGTAAGAGGTGGAATTAGGTTTGTATGGATTTGTTGAAAGATTACTTTCTTGCTTCTTCTAGGTTGTAGTTTAGCTCCTTGTGTTGATGTTTTCCATCTATTATCCTTTTTGGGATGGATTTGTAGAAAGATATTGTGTAAATTTTGTTTTGTCATAGAATATTTTTTTCTCCATCTATGGTAATTGAGAGTTTTGCTGGGTATAGTAGCCTGGGCTGGCATTTGTGTTCTCTTAGGGTCTGTATGACATCTGCCCAGGATCTCCTAGTTTCCATAGTCTCTGGTGAGAAGTCTGGTGTAATTCTGATAGGCCTGCCTTTATATGTTACTTGATCTTTTTCCCTTACTGATTTTAAAATTCTTTCTTTGTTTAGTGCATTTGGTGTTTTTATTATTATGTGACAGGAGGAATTTCTTTTCAGGTCGAGTCTATTTGGAGTTCTATAGGCTCCTTGTATGTTCATGGGCATCTCTTTCTTTAGGTTAGGGAAATTTTCTTCTATAATTTTGTTGAAGATATTTGCTAGCCCATTACCTTGGGAGTCTTCACTCTCTTCTATACCTTAAGTTTGGTCCTCTCATTGCATCTTGGATTTCCTGGATGTTCTGGGTTAGGAGCTTTTTGCTTTTTTGCATTTTCTTTGACTCTTGTGTCAATGTTTTCTATGCATTTTCTTTGACTCTTGTACCCCTGAGATTCTCTGTTCTATCTCTTGTATTCTGTTGGTGATGCTTGCATCTATGACTCCTGATTTCTTTCCTAGATTTTGTATCTCCAGGGTTGTCTCTCTTTCTGGTTTCTTTATTGTTTCTATTTCCATTTTTAGATTCTGGATGCTTTTGCTCATTTCCTTCACCTGTTTGATTGTGTTTTCCTGTAGTTATTTAAGGGATTTTTGTGTTTCCTCTTGAAGAGCTTCTAGCTGTTTACCTGTGTTCTCTTGTATTTCTTTGAGGGTGCTATTTATGTCTTTCTTAAAGTCCTGTATCATCATCATGAGAAGTGATTTTATATATGAATCTTGCTTTTCCAGTGTGATGGTGTGTCCAGGATTTGCAATGGTGGGAGTATTGGGTTCTGATGATGCCAAGTAACCTTGGTTTGTGTTGCTTATATTCTTACCCTTGCTCTGCATCATCTGGTTATCTCTAGTGCTACCTGCCCTTAATAAATCTGACTGGAGCCTGTCCTTCCTGTGATCCTGGTTGTGTCAAAACTCCTTAGAGTCAAGCTGTCTCTGGGATCCTGGGATCCTGGGATCCTGGGATCCTGTGACCCTGGGCTTGTTAGAGCACGTAGGAGTGGAGCTTCCTCTGGGTGTTTTGGGACTGGCTACAGAGTTTACACTTAAGGTCTGCTCAGGGCACCGGCCAACCCAGACAGACCGGAAGCAACCCGAGTCACTGGGCTGGCCAAGTTCCTGTGTGCCTGGTCCCATTGGTCCCAGTTATGCCCAGTATTGGGACAGAGGTTGTTAGAACCCCATGCCCCAGCATTGTTTAACAATATGTTCTGCGTGTCCCTCATTTCTTTAAATATATTTGACTAATGTCCTTTGTAATATCTTTGAATTATAAGTTACCCAGAAGTGCGTTGTTTAGCTTCCAAATGTTTGGATTTCACAAATTTCTTTCTGTTATTGATTTGTGGTTTAACCTTATTGAAGTCAGAGGACATGATTTCGAATCCTTTTACAGTTATTCAAGTCTTAGCCTATCCTGAAAAGTACTCATACAGGTAAAAATAATATATATATATAAATGAATAAGAATTAATCAGCAGAGAATTGTTTTCAAAACTGAGATGAGGGAGACTCAAAATAGGATTATTCTGTGTAGCCTTGGCTGTCTTGGAATTCACTCTGTAGACCAGGCTAGCCTCAAACATACAGAGACCCACATGCCTCTGCCTTCTAAGTGCTGTTATTGAAGGTAACTGCCACCACTGTCCAGCTAAAAATGAGAATTTTTAATATCTTGTGGGATATCTCCTCCCATCTAACTTTGATCCTGAAATAGGCTGTGACCATCTTTATTTCAAATTCTGCCTTGATTGGAGAGACAGA
>JADRCD010076906.1:0-14145 GCA_019843815.1 Montemys delectorum | reverse complement strand
GTGTGTGTGTGTGTGTGTGTGTGTGTGTGTGTGTGTGTGTGTGTGTGTGTGACATGGAAGATGGTCTAAATGTTTAACCTTCCTTGGGTCAAAACCAAGTGGATTTATATTTTTGGCAATAAAACAACTGCAATAATCATGAATTGGTTCTTCAGATGGAATTACAAAAATTAAAAACCTTTAAGCTTCTTGAGCTCTCATGAGGACTATGCCAGAGATCTGGTAGCAAAAGTACTGTTTGCTAATGGTTCATTTGTCTTTTGTTTGTTTGTTTGTTTTTAATTTTGAGTTTTTGTTTGTTTGTTTGTTTGTTTGTTTTTTCTTAGCTCTGAAAGTCTTGGGAAACATGCCTGGGGACCAGGCACATAGGCTGGGAAAAAAGTTCAGGGAGCTGTGGAGCAGCAGATGTTTTTAATGTGTTTGGAGGCTACATATGTAATATGTAGAGAACACATTGCATCCAGGAAGATCATAAAATATGCATGTGAGCATGGTAAGAACCCAGCAGTAAAGACAGGTTGGCCCCACAATGGAAACACTTTATTATGCTGTCTGAACTGTGTGGCTTCAGGTCATACAGTGTGCCCACCCTGCTGCCCTCTTGTGAGAGGTTCCCTGTATTCTGCCATCCCCTGTTCTCCCCAGTTAGTTTTCCCCTGGCTACAGTCCTCTTACCAGCTCCCCTGGGGAGAACTCTGGCCTCTATCCTGGAACTAAGGTCTATTTTAAAGGTGAATGGAAGCCCTCATACTCAGAGTTCTCCACACTCCTGAGGGGGAGGCTTTGAAAGGGAGAGGGTAATGTCATGATGAAAGAAAGCCCTCTTTCAAGCTCTCATCCAGAGCAAAACAAAACAAAACAAAAAATTTTTTAGACTCATCCAAAACTCGCCCATGTAGAGTTCTCTTATGTCCTGTGGTCTGTAACAGCTTTAGCTTCCTGGTACCTGTGCACAGAGCGAACAGCGCTGTTGATGCTACACCTTGTTTGGATTTCCCTCTTTTTCCCAACATTATCGCTTTGCTGTTGTTCTGATATTCGACATAGGGCACGGGATTTCATTAGTTCCTTACATTTTTGTAGTCTCTTCTTGTCACACGAAAACAAAAGATAAAGGAGAAGATGGAGGCTGACTTTTAGTCTCAGCTTCCACACAGACCTGGGTGGCTCAAAATGCCCATTTCCAAGTCTATCTTGAAGATGCATGAGAATTTTGAGAGGTACTTCAGAACACAGGGCATCCAGGACCCACTCCCGAAAAATGAAATTGGATTTCTGGGACATGGTTTGGCTACGAGTGTGGCTTCACAGACACCAGGTGATTATAACATACAGGCTTGGCTGAGAGTGAAGACTGACCTGTCCTTCTGTCTGAGGAATGGCAAGGAGAAGAGTCCCAGAAGCACCAAGGATTCGGCAGTTAGACTCCTACACACATTTCTCTGGCACTGACTTCATGCTTACTGCTGTTCAATTTGTTCCATTTTTATACCTATCTTGAGAACAGAGTTAAGTGGTGGGGACTGCCTTACTTAATGAGTCTGATTTGAAGCTGCTGAACTATAGATCCCTCTCGTTCATCATTACCCTCATTTCAGCTGTCTAGTGGGTACAGTCGACAATGTCTTTTTCTCAGAGCAAAATAGAACCTCAGTCCCAAGGCTTTGGATGCTCTGGCCCTTGGCCAGTTGAGGCACTTAACATCTCTGAAATCAAAGCACTCACCAGAAAATAAAGGGTTTGAATTAGGTCACTTGGCCCTCTAGTTTGTCATTAAATGTTCTACCTTGAATGAGCTTCATGATTTTGCCAGGCTCCTGTCCCCATCATCAAATAAGGACAGGGCTAGCAGCACAGAAGGTTATCATAAACACTACTTGCCATGGTCCTGCTAGTTGCTCATGGTGCTCTGTGAGAAGTTCCTCTTGCATGTATCTTTTCAAACCAGGGACATGCTTCTCAAGAACTCAGTGGATATGTGTGGGTCAAGTAAATGGAATAGCTGGAAACCTTAGTCAGTGAAACAGGAGGCCCCAGCAATAGCCTCTCAGAAGACTGACCTGAGGAGCTTTGGAAGTAAGGACTCTCTTGGAAATTCCATTTGTGACACTGGATGATCCTCTCAGTATATGGGAAATCTAAGACAGTCAACTCAGAACTCTGATGATTATCACAGGTTACCCTAGGCCAGGGATAGAAGTTTGGGGAGTTGTTGGTCAAAGGATTCAAAGTTTAATTAGATAGGATATGTTTTATGACCCAGCAAGATGACTGTAGTTAATAATAATGTATAACATATTTCAAAATAACCAAGAGAGCAAATTTCAAATGTCTTCCCTAAGAGATGACATCAGGTGATGAATATGTTAATCAGCTTGATTTAATAATTCTACACTGCATACATATATCAAAACATCACACTTTACCCTACAAAGGTATACAATTATGATTTGTTAACTAGGAAAATAATGTTAATAAAATTAAATAGTTAAAAAAAATGGTGAGTTTCACAGACAAATCAAACAGGAATCTCTGGGGGTGGAATTCAAGTCACCAAGTGATGCCAATGTACACTTGAAGCTAAGAGCCACAGCCTGGGGAGGGCCAGCTTTTCCTGTTCAGCAAGTTGAAGAAATAGGAGTGGTGCTCCTCTTCCTTCCACATCCACCACAACTTGTGGCTTAGTCTGGGCTCAGGGCAAGGGGAGCATGTATCTATAGAAAGGGATGGAATAAAAAAAAACCCTAAAATTTAGAGCTTGGTATCTCTATACTTGGCTGCTTTTCATGTCATATGAAATATGTGAAAGGCAGGCAAACTGAGGGGTTCTAACCCACACGCCTTTTGCAGATGTCACCCCTACATGCAGAATGGAGAAGGCTCTTAAGATGTGTACGGTTTATTGAGTCTAATTCGGAGAAGCACACTTTTCATACCATTCTGCATCCGTTTGCTTGTCTACTCCAATCTGGCAAGTGATTGTGCCTGAACCAAAGAGCTGAGCTTAGTGCTTTAGCATGGAGGCGATGTCATCTCCAGGAGCTGGCATTGCCTCGAGGAGACGTGCACGATACCATGCTACTGCCTAAGGGCACCTGGCTTGATCTTACTCTCCCTTGGGTTCTGTGTTTTATTCATCCTCATATTAAAACATATTTTTAAAAAGGCTCTGAGATGCTCGTCTTATTATTAATACAGGTGCTTACTTAGTTGCTGATAAATACAGAGCCCCCACGCTCTGAATGTGTTGTAGCTTTATACGAAGCTAATGGAGCAAGGCAATGCTCAAACGTCAAATTAAACTGCACAGCTCTGTAATCACTCAGACTGACATGGCATAAAAGGATAATTAGTAGTTCATTACATGAAACATTGTTTGTTCAGCTAAATTGATTTCTCAGCTGCCCATGTTTTCTGTTTACTTAGTGAGCACTCCACTGCACAGTTTTATTTGAGACCTAGGAAATCCCTTCGCCTGGACTTTCTCATTCTCTCTCTGTGTCTATGTCTGTCTCTGTCTGTCTCTATCTGTCTCTGTCTGTCTCTGTCTGTCTGTCTGTCTGTCTGTCTGTCTGTCTCTGATCAGTGCTATTCTAAAATATAATTTTCTGGAGCTGGGCAAACTGTCGAATGACATACAGGTGTACAGAACAATTGCAAGTGCGGATTGCTACTCAGAACCTAAGACTGGCAGTGGTTAGGGATGCTGCCAAAAGGCCAGAACACAGTTGATAACTTTCTACCTGGAAGGGCTTGTGTGCTTGTGTGGCTGTTTGCTTTTCAATTTAAGGGTGAAGTCCTCTCTCCTAAAGGGGCAGGGGCAGTGAGACAGAAAGAGTAATAGATATCTAATCCCTTGCTGTTCAAAGTGGAGAAATTCGAACAAAATTTTCTTAAACCCTTCACGTTGCCCATTAATGCTAACATAAAGAAAACCGTGGCTGTTTTAGCATTTCCCAGTAGCCTGCTTCCCACCAGCAGCATTTAGACAAAAGGCTAAAGCTGACTTCAAACCTTCTCAAACTTGTCACTGGTAAAGATAATGTGAATTTAATAGGTTGGAGTTGCACAATTTCCATAATAGATATTCCTTGTCTGCTTCCCTGTCTATTGTCCCTGCGTCTCTGGGGAGTGCGCTATCCACAGGGACTTTGCAGAAGGAGGCTTCTTGATGCCATCACATCTGCCTTTCAGCTTGTTATCTTTGCCATTGGCCTGCTCAGCTCTGCTTGGCCAAGATCCTCTGCACTAAAGGACAACTTTCAGGTGTGAGAGTCACAAAAGGGAAGAGAAGCCAGCTCTGCAGCAAGTTCAGGTTGCAATAGGCACATGGTGAAATGTAAACCCAGGGCATAGCAGGTCAGTAGCTCACACAGATGTCAGCAGCAGCTACTCATTGCTTGTCCTTAGGGGGGCTTGGAGATCTGCTGCTGGACATAAGATGTTTCATCGTGTTTCTAGGGAGAAGACAGGAAATGGAGAAGGTGAGTCAGTCCAAGGGAAAGCTGGGCAAAGGGAAGTTCAGGGGCTCCTGTACATTGGCGGTTCTTTGGAATTCATCTATGCAGCTGAGGTGTGTGTTGGTGGAACTAAAGACGATTAAATTCCACCACAGCTAATTTTCTTTCCTAGGCCCATTAGAACATTAGGAAGCACATCCAACATAAACACAACAGATTGAGCAGGCATCTCTCACTTGAAAGTATTAGTGGGAGGAAATAGAGACTGTGCAAATGAAATCAGTAGATAATCCCTAAGGCTCACCAGGGTCTTTGGTTTAATCTCTTTCCCTAGCAACATTGTCAGGTGCCAGACTCAGAGGAAGAGAATCCTAACCTTTGAAGAGAACGTGGACATTATTTGTGTTTGCTGCACACAAAGACCCAGCATCAACTTTGAAATTCCATTTCAAAGTTTATTCACCGACGAAAGTAATGTTCATGTCAAAATTCAGGGCAGGCTGCTGCCTTGTAGATTTTAAGTCTGTGTATAGGAAGACTAATACCGAAGCAGGAACGATGGTTTGATGATGGCCACCTTCATGAACTGAAGCTCCACAGTGCACCTCAGGTGATGCTTAGGTTATTGTTGTGTGGCCTTTTCTGGGAAGATATGAATGAACAACTATTCACTACAGATATGGAACTGATGCCAAACCAAAGATCCCACTCACATCTACCTTGGTAAGCCAGAGAATCTGAGGAGCGGGGAGGTCACTTGTGTGAGCATGAAAGAGGGATTTGTTTAGGAATGTGGGTGGCTCATAGGTAGCCATACTGCTGGGAAGTCCATCTCAGCACGGGTGAGGACTCTGAGGTCGCAACCTTGGAGCTCTTCACATGACTCACAGGGAGGGCCACAGGGCACGTGCTGCACCCCGGCAGTTGTTTTTCTGAGTTGACTGTCTTAGATTTTCCATATACTGAGAGGATCATCCAGTGTCACAAATGGAATTTCCAAGAGAGTCCTTACTTCCAAAGCTCCTCAGGTCAGTCTTCTGAGAGGCTATTGCTGGGGCCTCCTGTCTCACTGACTAAGGTTTCCAACTATTCCATTTACTTGACCCACACGTATCCACTGAGTTCTTGAGAAGCATGTCCCTGGTTTGAAAAGATACATGCAAGAGGAACTTCTCACAGAGCATCATGAGCAACTAGCAGGACCATGGCAAGTAGTGTTTATGATAACCTTCTGTGCTGCTAGCCCTGTCCTTATTTGATGATGGGGACAGGAGCCTGGCAAAATCATGAAGCTCAAATTCCATTAACACCAGCACTCACTGGTGTCTCTCCATTTAGGACTCCAGTTTCCGACTTTCTACTGCGATTCATATTTACGACCAAGTGTGGTGGGTAGAGCAGACATCGTATGTAACTTTGTCTCCCATTAAGTCATGGGGAAAGAGAAGCAATTAATGCTGCTACTTCCAGCTGCGAAGGCGGAAAGTCCCAGTCACTCCCACCTCCTTCTGCCATATCCAATTCATCTGTGGGTTCTGCTGCATCTCTCCAAGAGACACTAGCCCACTTGAGCATGTGGCTCTAGCAGGCCTTGCACTTTTCTTCAATTTCCTCTGCCTTGCTGAAAACTATTAGATTACATACCTAAAGGTAGCCACCAAGGTCTATCCGCTTATTTGGCTGCTTCTTCCTCCTGAGTCTGACTGTCAAAGTATTGAAGTCCAGCAAGCAAAAGATCCCCATGGCTCACCTAAATTAACATGCCCAATTGAAATTAAACACCTCATCCTAACATGGGGTTTCCCCAGTACCATTACAAACCGCTATTTGCTTAAGGGTCATGTCTGTTCCCTCTCTATGCAGAGGCAGTCCTTTGTCCCTTTAGGACAAATATCCTTGACCCTTGTTCCCTTCCCCTTCTCCCTCATCCTCTACTTCCTGACTTTGTCTCGTATTTCCTGTTCTCTGTTGCTCTGTGGCAAATCTCCTTTATGCTGAGAACTTGGTCTTGCGAGTCCTGAGCCCATTCCAATCTTTTCATCTCTATTAAAACTAATTCTCAGGCCTTGGTATAACTCACTGGTAGAGCACATGTCTAGCGTGTGTGAGGTTCTGGGCTTGATCCCCAACATTTCCAAAACCAAACCAAACAATATATGCTTTATGCATTACCTTTTCTGCAGCTCTAGGTCAACCATCATTGGTCACTGAGCTCTGACAACAGCTTCCTAACTAATTGCCCCTGGCGTGCTGTCTAGTTTTGATACAAATTAGAGTCATTTGGAAAGAGGGAACCTCAGTTGAAAAAAATGCTCTTTACCAGATTGGTCTGTGAGTGTTTTGTTTTGTTTTGTTTTGTTTTGTTTTTCTGATGGATAATTGATGCTGGAGAGCCCAGCTAACTGAGGGTGGTGCTGTCCCTGGGCTTTTGGTTCTGGGTACTATAAAAAAAAATCAAGTTGAGCAAGCCAAGGGTAGAAATCAAGTGAACGGCACTCCTCCATGGTCTCTGCTTCAGTTTCTGCCTCCAGATTCCTCCCTTGAGCTCCTGTCCTGACCGCACTGAGTAACGAAATCAGAGAGTTGTTATGTGAAATAAACTCTTTCCTCCCCGATTTTCTTTTGGTCATGGTGTTCAATCACAGCAATAGGAACCCTAAGACAGTGAGCCTTCTCCTCTCCTCTGTCTTCACAGAGCATGCAAGGCACTCTATCAGGAGTTTCAGTATAAGCTGCCCTATGGCTTCTCCTCATGCTTGCATATGAAACTCTTTAGCATAGCCCTCTGGTCTCATGGAACCTTGCCTGTTGTCACTTTCTGATAGCATGTCATGTTCTCTTCTCTGAAATTGCTAGATTTCTCTCCCATACAGCTCTTATATTTTGTTGCCTCTGACCTGCCTGGAATGTTCATCCCCAGATCTTGGTGTGGCTGTCTTACCCCATAGTAAAGATTGCAGTGCAAATGTCCCCTAGAAAGGCCATGCCTGACTCATGCCTGACTTACCCCATCCTCGAATGAATAATTACATGACATCCTAAATGTCTCTTGAATTGTTTGGTTCTTTTGGTCAGCTGTCTCTCACATGAAGAAAGAAAGTTCCATGAGGGTACTTCATTGTTGATCATAACTTTACTGTGCTTGGAACAAAGCCTGGCATAAAAGAGACACTTGCTGTTAGATTATGTTGAATTAATCAAGTCCAGGATATATGTTCACATAAAAGACGTGTACTGGAGACACTCTTTCCTCTGCTTTTGACCTTGTTAAAGAACACTATCAGGAATCTGTCCTTATAGTCTATGGCTTTCCAGATGTTCGTTTTACCTTGCAGCTGGTTTTCTGTAGCCAGTTTTGCATCAGCCTGGCCTGTTTCCTGTGGCAAGAGAGCTCTAATGTGTTACCACTTAGCCTACAGTACCTTTGTCCTCCGACTTGTCCCAGAATCCCTTGGCTGTCCTGGGTGCTCATGCCTCTGGAGCTCTGGAGTGCTTCCCAGCTGTGACTTAACTTCATTGCCAAGGTACCCTTCTCTTCCTGGTGGTAGCCTTGCTCTACCGTTCTCTGGGCCAGCTCCTGTCAACATCTTAGAGAAGCAGGGCATCCTCAGAAAAAGTGTGACGCCTAGTCCAGCGGTGCTAAGAAGGCTTACTCTTCACCCGTCCAAGTGCAGTTCCTGCTGCAGCCAGTCTTCTTGATCCCCTTCTTCAGCAAAGCTTTAGTGACCCGAAGCTTGCTGGTTCCCTTGGAAGGCCCAGGGAACCTCAACGTCTGGTTGTGGTACAAACAAGAGAAAAACCAAGTATGTGCTATTCCAGCTTGAGACACAGTGTAGAAAAATGAAAACAGAAAAATAAGTATAATACAAACCTTAGGATTAAAAAGGAAATTTTACTTGTATGTATGTTCTAGCCACTGCTTGGCTTTTTGAGAGTAGGTGTGAGTATATAAGTTTAAATAATTTACATATCTCTGTACTCCAATTACAGGTTTATGAATGATACATGTAACGTGTAGTGATATTTTAATTTTACTTTAATGAAAAGTTATAAAATGAGTAACATTTATTGAAGCATCTGGAAAAGCTCCTTTGGATTTATTTTTTACTTGAATGATTAGGCCAGGAGCATTTTTAGAATATAAATATATATATATATATATTCCTGAAGGAACAAAGTGTTAGTTCTAAAGCATTTCAATCTGTCAAGAAAACATAGATGTACATATTTTTCGATTGAAAGGCATATTATTATGTACACAGTGAATGAACCCTTCTGAGTGCTCACATCTGTCAGAAAAATGAAATTTTTATTATATATGCACACACACACATACACACACACACACACACACACATATCACCTGTTGACCAAAATCTAGCTCACTTATTCAGTGTCTGTTCAAATAAAATAAGATATTTATGTAATCAGATAAAATGTAACATTAAAGTTGTATTCATCATCTATGTAACATAATTGATTTAACTATTCTGCTATTGATCGACATTTGAATGATCTATTATGTGACTATAAACAATATTTATGTTTATTTTCATGTGAAAATATTTAAGATTTTTAATTATAAAATGAGTTGCTATTTTAAGAGAATGTGCATTTGAATTGATAGGTGCTGTGAGAACTGAATTCTGGCCAACATCGGCGAACCTGACTACTATTGTACTCTCTTCCAGAACTCGATGCTTAATTTTGCTAATAGTATGTGTGAACACAATTTCCTATGATTTTATGTGATTTATTTTCTAGCAGCTCTATTGGACTGTAATACAGTTGATGTGTATCTATCTATGTATGTCTTCCTGTGCATACCTGCAGAACCATTATCACCACTGAGGAGAACCACTGCTGTGAGTTCTAAAGTTTCCTTGTGCCTTTGTAATTAGTTTGATGACAATGTCTCTTTTTCTTATGTTTTAAAATGCACTCAAGCAGCTTGCCTTCCTTCCCTGAAATCTGCCTTCTTCCCTTTGGTATGATTTGAAACCCATCCATGTTGCTGTGTATTAATAGATTGTATCTTTTTATGTGCCCTTTATTGAACTGTATGGATACATTCCCAGTTGTCTTCTATTCACTTATGTGTGGACATCAGGGTTGCATTCAAATGCTGTGGGCATTCTGTTCTCTGTCCATTTGCCTTTCTTTCTCTGGGGTACCTAGCATTGAAATATCTACCACACATGGTAGATTGATGTTGAACTTTTGAAAAGACAGTTAAAAGGCTTCTAAAGTGGTTGTTTCCACAGTGAGATCTCCAGTTGAGTAACATCTTCTCTAACACCCAGCTTTCCAGATTTAGATATTCTAAGGGATATACAGTGATAGCATATTTTAATTTGCATTTATTGACTGACAGATAACACTAAATGTCTTATTTGCCATGCACAAATCTTCTTTGGTAATATAGCTATTTAAATTTTTTGCTAGTATTTTATTTGGTTTATTTCATTTTATTACCGAATTCATTCAAAAGCATAACAATTCTTTGTATATTTTATAAACAATGGTTAGATGTAAATTTTGCAAATACTTTCTTTTGATCTGTGGTTCTTCCTTTCCTGTTCTTTATTCTTCCATATCTCTTCTTCTGAAGAACAAATGCTCAACATTTTTATTAATTATACTTTATTGATTAATTTTTTTTGAAATTTAATTAAATTTTTTAATTTACAAAGATTGAAAATGTCATGCACGAGTACTGTATTTATATCGTGTATACTCTCTTCACCCTCAACTCCTCTCGTTTCCCCCTCAAATTCATGACTTTTATTTCTTTAATATTACTATTACATAAAATAAGTACAGACACATAGATAAATACAGCCTGAAGTGTCCACTTACTATTGCTTGTGTGTGTTGTGTGTTTGTGGCTGACTGCTTAGGACTAGATAAACTATTAGGGATCATCCCTGGAGAATTCCTGATTCTCCCTCTCTCAGCAGCCATTAATCACCACCTACAGGTAGGTCTTCGTGCGACTTCTTCTATTCACATTAGCATGTCAGCTTGTATTGTCATCGCCCAGGTCTTGTTTAGGTGAAGAGATTGTTGAGATTTTATGGGTGCAGCTTTCCAGCCATATGTGCCAGCCACTGTCTTACAGAAGATGTCATTGTCCTCCGGCCCTGCAATCTCCCCACCTATTCTTTCTCCCTTGGTGTTCTCTGAAATTTAGATGTAGGCATTTGTTGTAAACTTTTCAGTTGGTGTTGGGGACCCATGGTCAGTTGTTTTGTATATTTGTAGATTTCTCTAATGGCCTCTGTCTGCTGCAAAAAGAACCTCCTTTGATAGGAACAACTATACTTCTCTGTGGGTATGACAATATACGTTTAGAATGCACTTAGGAATTATACTGTTTTAGGGAGAAAGCTAGAGAGTAGGCTCTTCTCTAGCCTCTTTATCCTCAAGAGCCACAAGTAGTTGACCATGTTTACTGTACAGGCATGAATTCTCTGCTCTCGATGGTCCTTAAGTCCAGTTCGATGGTTGCTGCATGCTCCTTAGATATAAACATCCCTATTATATCCTTTGGAATATCTCACCATTTTAGACATTGTTGTTGTTCATAAGCTTCATAAGCTGGGTAGAATGGTTAGTTGCTTTTCTTCCTTGGCAGCTTGCATCTGATACTGTAAGACCTACTCCTTAGGGAAGAGACTTCTGGATCAGTTCTAGCTCCATTTGTTCAAGTCCTGACTCTAGAGTGTGTGATGTCTTCAGGAATAAGAACTTATCCTCAAGTTCTAGGAGGTACCAAAGGCAATGGCAATAGTCTGTATTATTTTTGGAGTCTCTTTGACTCCTCCAACCAACAGCTTAAGCAGAAACTTTGGATGCCTAGCAATGGAGTTTTGTTAGATAGCCTATGGCTCTTGGGGGTGTTATCACCCCGATTAGTGTAACTGCATTCAAATTTGGATGTGTGTGTGTGTGTGTGTGTGTGTGTGTGTGTATGTGTGTGTATAGTATATATATTTATATGTTATATAAATATATATTATTTATATATGTATCTTAAGTAAACATAACATAATGTTTCCTTGGGGCTTCGTCAAATAACTGTAGTATTATTTATTTCTTCTTCCTTTCCTTCCATATTGTCCGTTTGCTTCCTCCCTAGTTAAAGACCTTTCCACCTCAGATTTCCCATTTCCTCCTGTGTAACACTGTGTTCTTCTCTCCTCCTATCTAGAGCCCCTCCACCAGTTCCTTTTTATTTTCCCGGTATCTGCAGTGACTCCAGTCCATACACGCATAGCTAAAGATTAGGAGCTAGGATTCATAAACAAGAGAACATGTGATATTTCTCTTTCTGGGTCTACGTTACCTCACTCAGTATATTTTCTAGTTCTACCCAGGTTACTTGCTAATCTCATGACTCTATTTTCCTTTTTAAGACGCTGTATAGAACTCCAGTGTGTATACATACCACACTTCCACATATGCATTCATCAGATGAATAAGAACTTAGGTTGTTCTATTTCCTGGCTCCTGGGAAGAGTGCAGCAGGGAACATGGCTCAGGAAGTGTCTGGAGTAGGACAGTAGACATTTTGGCATATGCCAAGGAGTTGTATAGCTGGATCATATAGTTCATTTATTTGTGACTTTTGAAAATTCTCTACACTGATTTCCATAATGGCTGCGCTTGTTTGCAATCCCACCAGCAATGAAAGAGTGGTCCCCCTCATCCTTGCTAACAGTTGTCAGTTGTTTTCTTGGTCTTAGCCATTCTGACTGGGGTAAGATGAAATCAAAGTAGTTTTAATTTTCATTAACCTAACTACTAACGATGTTAAACACTCTTTAGGATGTTTCTTAGTGAGTTTTATTTCTTACCTTGTGAACTTTGTTCAGATCCATGGCCCATTTTAAAACTGGGTCTGTTGTTCCCTTGACTCTTTGATGTTAATTTTCCATCAGCTGTATAGCTAGCAAGGATTCTCTTCCACTCTGTGGACTTCATCTTGCCTCCATCAATTATTACCTTTGTTGAACAGAACCTCTTCGGTTTAATGAGGTCCTACTTGAGAACCTCAATTCTTGGCCAATGAGATCCTATCCAGAAAGTTCTTTCCTCATCTATATCTTACAGGCTACCGCCTGCTTTTTCTTCTAGTAGTTTCGGTGTTTCAGGTTTTGCATTGAGGAATGGGCCTCTATTACGTTTTGTGCAGGGTGGTAGACACAGGTCTAATTTCATTCTTCTACATGTGCGCATCCAGTTTTCCCAGCACCATTTGTTTAAGATGCCTTTTTTCCCTCCGGCCCATGTTCTTGGCACCTTCGTCAAATATTAAGTGGCTAATGTGTCATGTTTGAGTCTTTGGTTTTGTTCTATTCCTCTATATTTCTGTTTTTGTACCTGTAACATATAGCTTTTATCAATTTGACTTTATATCTTAAGATCTAGAATGCTAATCCCTCTAGCATTGTTATTTTTGTCTATCCAGGGTCCTTTGTGGTTCCATTTGAATTTCAGGATTTTTTTTTTCTATTTCTGTGAAGGTTATGAGAATTTTGACTTGGGTTATGAGAATTTGGGATTGTATTGACTCTATATATTGCTTTTGGTAGCGAGGTCTTTTAACAATATTAATTCTACCAGTCTATGAACATGAAAAATCTTTCCATCTTTTTATGTCTTTTTCAATCTCTTTTTTGGAGATTTAGAATTTTCGTTGTAAGTTCTTTCATCTCCTTGGTTAAGTTTTATTCCCAGATATCTTATTCTGTTAAAGACCACAGTGAAGGAATGAGAGTATTTTCTTTTTTTTTTTTTAACTTTCTTTTTTTAAAAGATTTATTTATTTATATGTGTAAGTACACTGTAGCTGTCTTCAGACACCTCAGAAGAGGGCATCAGATCTCATTATGGATGGTCGTGAGCCACCACGTGGTTGCTGGGATTTGAACTCAGGACCTTTGGAAGAGCAGTCAGTGCTCTTAACCACTGAGCCGTCTCTCCAGCCCCGAGAGTATTTTCATAATCTCTTTGGCTCTCAATGATATATAGAAAGGTAGTTTATTTTGTATCCTGCCACTTCGCTGATTTTAAGTTTCCTGGTGTAATTTTAATGTATATCATCTTCAACGGAGATAGGTTGACTTCTTATTTTCCTATTTGTATCCCTTTAATCTCCTTCTCTTGTCTTGTTGCTCTTGCTAGGACTTCAAGCTATATTGACACTCAGTAGGGATAATGGACAGTCTTGTCTGATTTCTGATATTAATGGAGCTGTTTAGTTTTTCTTCATTTAAGATGATCTTGTCTATAAGTTGATCATATATAGCCTTTATTATGTTGAAATAAGTCTCTTCTAGTCTTTCTCTGGAACTTTTATCATGGCAGTATATTGGATTTTATTAAATGTGTTTTTCTGAATCTATTGAGATGATCAGGTAATATTTGTCCTGAGTTCATTTTTTTGTGGTTTATTACATTTATTAACTTGTGTATGCAGAACCATCTCTACATTTAAGGTATAAGCCAATTTGGTCACATTGTATAATCTTGTTTATGTTTGTCTATATTCTGTTTGTAAGAATTTTTTTGAACCTTTTTGAATCTCTGTTCATCAGGGATGTTGGCTTGTAAGGTTTTGTATTTAGTATGTGCATGTGTGTGTTTATTTGTTATGCCAGTTTTGTAAAAAAAAAAAAAA
>JADRCD010076902.1:723-15023 GCA_019843815.1 Montemys delectorum | reverse complement strand
GCGAGGAGCAGCAGCGGCAGAGCCAGCCGCCCGGAGCCCGGAGCGCGCATCGTGGTCTGGGCTTGGACCTGGAGGCGGGGGAGGGTTGTCTGGACTTCAGCAGGATTTGATGTCCTTCCCTCTACCGCGCCGCTGGCGAAGCGCTGCGGTCCTCCTCAGCCCTCCTCCTGCTGTCTGACTCCTGTGACTGACGGAGGGTGGGTCGTGGCTGAAATGTGACCTGGTTAGCAGATGCACTTGTCTGAAAAAGCCCAGCGCTGGATGCCGAGAGGGAGAGAGAATCAGAGAGGCTGCGCCAGCGGGGGCTGTGTCTGTAACTGTAGCATCAGCATCACGTTTGACATCATCATACCTGGTTTAAAAAAAAAAAAAAAGGAGGGGGTAGATTTCAAAGCAGAGCGCTGGATCAGAGCAGTCAAGCCAGCCAAGCCGCAGCGCAGGGCTGCGCAAGTCAGTCCAGCTCTCAAGGAGTTGCAAGCCAGGCTAGCAGAACCCTGAGATGTCCCTGCTGTGTATCCAAGGGTGGACAGCAAAGAAGGGCTCCAGGGTCTTTCATAGGGCTGGAAAGAGGATAAAAACTCTCGGGTTACCAAGCCAGTTGGGCTCAGGTGTCTAAAAGGGAATCTGGCCACAGACAGTTTCTGGTTCCTTTGCCTCCCACCCACCCCCGAGTGGCCTGGGCCACAGCTCTGACAGCTGGCTCCCTGCGAGTTCTGACGCTCCGGTAAAGGGTGGCTTCCTTAAGACAAAGGCAGTCTAACAACTGGCTGCCTCTGAACTATTGCTCCCCAGGCCTGCCGCTCTTTTCAACGCTTGGCTCGAACCCTGAATGGCTGGTAAAACATGGGCAGATGTCCTCCTCCTCCTCCTCCTCCTCCCGGAGCAGATGTTTCGGGGCTGTCACCCTTTTGTTAGCTTTTCCTAGGGCAACCCCTAAAAGACACAAGCGTGTCTAGCCATCTCATCTGCCTTGAGTCTGCAAATCTAAATGGGGCCCAGCCATTTGCTTGTGACTTTGACTTCACGTTGAGTTTGATGATGAGCTGGGGAAGGAGACAAGCCAGGAGGAGGCTGGTTCTGTTGGAGGTTTGTTCTGGTTCTTTTTAAACCGTGACCCTAGTCACTGTCTATAGACCTGTGCTGCCTTACCAGCTGGGAAGGCTGGCAGCTAGCTGGGCACAGACCCAGGATCAGAACAGAAATGGGATTTACATTACAAATAAACCGAAGACTACGACAGGGCAAAACGTGTTAAACTTTTGGGCCCCAAGTCCTAGATTGTGTTTTTATAAAAGACTTGGCTGCTGTGATGTTAAAATAAAATTAAAAAATTAAAGGCAATGAAAGGACATGATCTTAATCAGCAGGAAAAAACACAGGTTGTGAGGGTTACAGTCATCCGGGGCCTGGCTTGCCTCCTGAGTGTTGTGTATCTCAGTGGCCTGGGCTGGGTGGGGACCCTTGGGAAAACACAAAACAATAGTTCCCCTTGGTTTTTCTCTTGGATTTCCTGTGGTGTTGCTGCAAGCTCCAGATACTGAAATCTGCGCCGCACAATGGATGCAGAGCCCTCCCAGGAGGTACCAGGGAGCTTCACGGTGGAGCTCAGCTTGTCATAAGGACTGAGAGGATCCCAGTTTCCACAGAGAGAATACAAAGCTATTCCCATACCTACGTATCATGCAATGGCTACGAAACTTGAGCAGAATTATCCCAGGCATTTCAAAAACAAAACAACAACAACAACAAAACAAAAAAGAACAACAAATCAAAAATAGAAGTTTGTCCCTTAGGTTGGAGAAGTGACAATCCATTGTTCTGAAGAGTTACAAAATCTCTGTCATCTTTCCCACATCTTTTTCTTTTTAAGATTTATTTATTGGGGCTGGATACATGCAGGCAGAACGCTGTATACATAATAAATCTTTAAAAAAAGATTTACCATGTGGTCGCTGGGAACTGAACTCAAGACCTCTAGAAGAAAAGTCAGTGCTCTTAACCGCTGAGCCGTATCTCCAGCCCTCCCTTTTTTTTTTTTTTTTTTTTTTTTTCGAGACAGGGTTTCTCTGTGTAGCCCTGGCTGTCCTGGAACTCACTCTGTAGACCAGGCTGACCTCGAACTCAGAGATCCACCTGCCTCTGCCTCCCAGGTGCTGGGATTAAAGGCGTGAGCCACCACCGCCCAGCCAGTCCCCACTTCTTAATCCTGGTCTTTTTAGTTCAGAGTCTCCTGTAGTCCAGGCTGGATTTCAACTTGATATGTAGCTTGAGTGTGGCCTTTCCATTTATCTTCCTGTTTCCAGCTCTCAGGTACCTCCTGGGACATGAAACCCAGGCCTCCATCCAGGTGGATGAGTGCTCTGCTCTACCGTCTGAGCCATGTCCCTCAGTCCTAGTCAAAGCTATCCACACGCCTCCACAGCACTTAGCAGACTGCTTAGATGCACAAAGGGTCTGGTTACCAGAGTTGCTTAACAAGAGTGTGGAAACTAACCCAATGCCGTCCAGGAACTGCAGCTGCCCTTGGACCCATGAAGGTCGGAACGTTTTCCACACAGGGGCCAGCCCATCCGAGGAGACTTGCTTCCTGTAAAACCACAACTGGAGACATTTGGCTACAGCTGAGGGAAAAGCTAGTCAGGGGGAAGAGTCCAAAAATGGCGAGTCTAAGAATTATGCAAAATAACTCAGAACCTGGTTTATAAAGAAAAAGGCCTTTCTTCTAGAGTATTACTGGCAGGTCAGCTTTTCTTTCTTTCTTTCTTTCTTTTTTTTTTTTTTTTTTTGGTTTTTCGAGACAGGGTTTCCCTGTGTAGCCCTGGCTGTCCTGGAACTCACTCTGTAGACCAGGCTGGCCTCGAACTCAGAAATCCACCTGCCTCTGCCTCCCAAGTTCTGGGATTAAAAGCGGGCGTCACCACCGCCAGGCAAGACCCACTTTTTATCTGGATCTTTTGAAGTGGGAAGAGATAACTTTAATCTGGCCCACACCTTCTGGGCGGCCCATGTAAAGGACATGGAGGAAGGAAGCCTTTGCCCTTTGCCTGCTTGCCCTTGCTTTCAGTGGCCAGTCCATTCCTTCACTGGCTTTAGAGCCGACTTCTTTGGGACCCTGGTGTGTACTGAAGACCAGCTGGGACATCCTGCCTCGTGGACTGAACCACTGGACGCTTGGATTTTTCATTGGTAGACAGCTACTGTTGGATATAGCTGTAAGCCTGTAAGCCCTTCTAATAAATCCCATATATTCTGCATATGTATATATTCTCTAAGTTCTGTTCCTCTAGAGAACCCCAACTAAAAACTTATTAATCAGTCACAGCTTGTATTTTTGTTTTTGTTTTTCGAGACAGGGTTTCTCTGTGTGGCCCTGGCTGTTCTGGAACTCACTCTGTAGACATGGCTGGCCTCGAACTCAGAAATCCGCCTGCCTCTGCCTCCCAAGTGCTGGGATTAAAGGCGTCGGCCACCACAACCCGGCTAGTCCCAGGATTTGGAAGGGCTGAAACAGGAAGGTCATTTGCACACAGGCAAGAGCTGGCCTCAAACAAACAAGTGTGTACAGAGAACTACTACACAGACATGGAAAGTAACGCAGATCTCTGTCTATTGCGAGTAACGTGAGTGGCTGGGGAGAGCTCATCTCATTTATGGTCTCGGCTGGGGATGGAGGCCAGTGGTAGAGTTCTTGTGCACCACGTGATCTGCAGCTGCAAACCCTTCCGAGCTGACCCTTGTGTCCCTTAGCTTTGAGTCACTGTGACAAACACCTGGGAGAATCTCTAAGAGGTTTACTGTGTCCTCTGCTTTTGGAGGGTCCCTGCTGCTTTGGCTGGGTGGCAGTAGGGTTCATTGCAGTAAGAGGGGCAGAGGGGCCTGCTACCTCAGAGTAGCTGGAAAGCCAAGTGAGAGCGGAGGAGCCTGGGCATCCCACTGTCTTTTCAAAGGACACCTCCCCTAGATGCCCTTAGCTCCTTCCAGAAGGATCCATGTGTCAAGGTTCCATTCCCTCCTAATAATGCCACTGGTTAGTGACTGAGCTTTAAACACATGGCTTTGGAGAAGGAGCATCCAAACCAGAGGTCTCATCTGCATGACCCCATAGGGAAGACAGAACAGCATTGTATAGGAGGGTTTTTTTTGTTTGTTTTTTTGTTTTGTTTTGTTTTGAGACAAGGTTTCTCTGTGTAGCCTTGGCTATCCTGGAACTCACTTTGTACACCAGGCTGGCCTTGAACTCAGAAATCTACCTGCCTCTGCCTCCCAGGTGCTGGGATTAAAGGTGTGGGCCACCACTGCCAGGCTAAATAAGTTGTGCACTGGCCAGTTTTAAACCTTCCGGTCTCAAGAGCCTTTTACACCAAAGTATTACTCAGGACCCCCAAGGACTTGTGTGTGTGAGAAACATACATATTGGCAATTAGCATGCTTGAAAATAAAACTAAGAATTTAAAAATACACTTATTTAAAAACAATCTCCTCATTTCACATCAAGAAAACAATGGTGTATTATATGAGAAATGTAAATCCCTCACAATTAGGGGGAAGAGGGCAGGGCTGGTTTCCATTTTTATAAATCTCTTTAATGTCTGGTTCAAAGGGAGACAGGTAGCCTGTGAGCTTCTGCACCCAGCAGCTGTCTGTGAGGGTCGCCATAACAAAGTGCCACAGACCAAAGGCCGCCGTAGCCAGTTTATTTTCACAGTTCCCGAGACTACAAGTTCAAGATCAAAGCATTCAGGCTCAATCTCTGCAAAGGCCACTGTCTGTCCATGGCTAGTGGGTTAGCACCTTCTGCAGGGTCTCACAGGCCCTTGCTGTGGGCGAATCCTAGTCCTGTCTCTTCAAGAGTGACTCCCAGTTTCCTCTTAAGGAGTAAACAGAGCCATGGCATCCTTGTATCAGTAGCCTCCTCGAGGGTCAAACAGCCACAATACCTTAGTACTTTTATAAAATTAGTCTGGACAATCCCAGACCCCTCCTAGACGGTTTCTGGGGAGCCTGGCAGTCCAAAGCCTATACTGCAAGACTCAAGGCTTTGCGCAAAACCTTTTAAAAAAGATTGATGTGAGCCGGGCGGTGGTGGCACAGGCCTTTAATCCCAGCACTTGGGAGGCAGAGGCAGGCAGATTTCTGAGTTCCAGGCCAGCGTGTGTCTATGGTGTATGCATGACATGTATGTGTCTGTGTGTGTGTGTGATGTATGCAGGTGCTCACAGAAGCCAGAAGAGGGCATCATTATCTCTTGGAGCTGGAGTTATAAGCAATTGTGAGCTACCTGACATGTGTGCTAGAAACCAACCTCAGGACCTCTGGAAGAGCAGCAAGCACTCTTAGCCACTGAACCATTTCTCTAGCTCTAGATTTCTTAATCTTGTTAATCCTCAAGTTGAAAACTCAGGATGACAACACCCAGAGGAACCTCCACTGCCAGGCGCTCTAACACGCCCAGGATCAGAGGTGAGGAGGAACAACATCTGTCCCAACACTGGGAGTAACTGGGGCCAGTAGGACCCAGGCACACAGGAACTCTGCCAGACCAGTGACCCTGATTCCTTCCAGTCTGTCTGGGTTGGCCGGTGACCCTGAGCAGACCTTGGGCGCAAACTCCTCAGCCAGTCCCACAACACCCAGAGGAAGCTCCACTCCCAGGGTCTCTAACAAGCCCAGGATTGCAGGATCTCAGAATCACAGGATCATAGAGACAGCCTGACTCTGAGGAGTTCTGACACAACCAGGATCACAGGAAGGACAGGCTCTAGTCAGATTTAGCCAGGACAGGTAGCACTAGAGAGAAGGACTTTTTTTTGGGGGGCGGGGGACAAGTGTATACAAACCAAGGTAACTTGGCATCATCAGAACACAACTCTCTCACCATAGCAAATCCTGGACACACCATCACACAGGAAAAGCAAGATTCAGATCTAAAATCACTTCTCATGATGATGATACAGGACTTAAAGAAAGACATAAACAGTCGGGCCGTGGTGGCGCACACATCTTTAATCCCAGTACTTGGGAGGCAGAGGCAGGTGGATTTCTGAGTTCAAGGCCAGCCTTGTCTACAGAGTGAATTCTAGGACAGTCAGGGCTATACAGAGAAACCCTGTCTTGAAAAACAAAAACAAAAACAAAAAAAACCAGAAAGACATAAATAGGCTGAAGAGATGGCTCAGTGGTTAAGAGCACTGACTGCTCTTCCAGAGGTCCTGAGTTCAATTCCCAGCTCACAACCACCTGTAATGGGATCTGACACCATCTTCTGGTGTGTCTGAAGATAGCTAATAGTATACTCATATACATAAAATAAATAATTCTTTGAAAAAAAAAAGAAAGACATAAATAACTTCTTCAAAGAAATACAGGAGAAGACAGGTAAACAGCTAGAAGCAGAAGCTCTTAAAGAGGAAACACAAAAACACAACCAAACAGGTGAAGGAAATGAACAAAACCATCCAGAATCTAAAAATGGAAATAGAAACAATAAAGAAATCAGAAAGAGAGACAACCCTGGAGATAGAAAACTTACGAAAGGGCTGAGCGGTGGTGGCACACACCTTTAGTCCCAACACTTGGGAGGCAGAGGCAGGCGCATTTCTGAGTTCAAGGCCAGCCTGGTCTACACAGAGTGAGTTCCAGGACAGCCAGGGCTATACAGAGAAACTCTGTCTCGAAAAAAACCAAAAAAAAAAAAAAAGAAAAGAAAAAGAAAAAGAAAACCAGAAAACCTAGGAAAGAAAAAAGGAGTCATAGATGCAAGCATCACCAGCAGGATATAAGAGATAGAAGAGAGAATCTCAGGGGCAGAAGACACCATAGAAAACATTGACACAACAGTCAAAGAAAATGCAAAAAGCTCCTAACCCAAAAATCCAGGAAATCCAGGACACAATGAGAAGACCAAACCTAAGGATAATAGGTATAGAAGAGAGTGAAGATTCCCAATGTAATGGGCTAGTAAATATCTTCAACAAAATTATAGAAGAAAACTTCCCTAACCTAAAGAAAGAGATGCCCATGAACATACAAGAAGCCTACAGAACTCCAAATAGACTGGACCAGAAAAGAAATTCCTCCTGACACATAATAATCAAAACACCAAATGCACTAAACAAAGAAAGAATTTTAAAAGCAGTAAGGGAAAAAAGTCAAGTAACATATAAAGGCAGGCCTATCAGAATTACACCAGACTTCTCACCAGAGACTATGAAAGCTAGAAGATCCTGGGCAGATGTAATACGGTCCCTATAAGAACACAAATGCCAACCCAGGCTACTATACCTAGCAAAACTCTCAATTTCCATAGATGGAGAAAATAAGATATTCTGTGACAAAACCAAATTTACACAATATCTTTCTACAAGTCCAGCCCTACAAAGGATAATAGATGGAAAACATCAACATACAGAGCAAAACTACACCCTAGAAGAAGCAAGAAAGTAATCTTTCAACAAATTCACACAAACCTAATTCTACCTCTTACAACAAAAACAATAGGAAGTGACAATTACTTTTTCTTAATACCTTAATATGAAAATATTACCAACATATCCTAATTGATTGAAATCCAAAAACATGAGGAATTAGAAATTTGTTGATTGTCATCCAATGGTCTCTCAAATTTGGTAATTGGAGAAATAAGTCCAATATTGTACAATTTATATACACTTTCTGATTGTTTGTATATGACAGTGTCTGGCTTTGTACAACATAATGGTCTTGAAATCTTCCTTCTCCTATCTCAGCCTCTCTATTAGTAGTATTGTTGATTTCATGTTTTTACAATATACTATGGTTTTCAGAACAGCTTACATACTTCAAAAGTATTTATATACCCAAGGGAGACAATTAACTTGGGAGGTGGCTTGTAGGAAAGAGAACAACAAAGAGCGAGACTGAATGCTTTGCTTGACAACTGTAGCTCTTGTATCAAGTTTGAAGAAGAGGACTTTACAAGCTACTCTTTCTCTGAGATGAATACTTTTCCAAATTATCACAGCAAATGAACCAGATTCTTACCCTCACCTAAGGTCTGTGCCACCCTCCAAGCAGAACCACTGTTCATTGAAACAGTTGGTGAATGACTTTATGGATAGACTATCTTACTACACACACTATTTCTTAAATGAATGTAACCTGTTCTCTGTGGGCTGAGAATAAAGTCACTCACTCAAGTCAAATAGCTTTGACCATAGCAGGAAGTCTGTATCCAAAAATCGTGCCTACAATTCATTTCTTGGCGCAGCAGAACTATCAACTCTCAGCTTAGCTACAATAGAGGTAAAATCCTTTCGTGATGTGAGGGTCATTGAAGTACAGCCTTATTACAATGAACTCCAATGTCTAAAAACTGTTCTTTTTTTGGGCTTGTACCACAGTAAGAGCCAAGATTTTAAGCTCTACTAAATATAAAACAAACAAACAAAGACTGTATATATTTATGTTCATTTTAAAAAAATACTAGTAGTGATATATTATTTTAAAATATACAGTTAATATGTTTGGAGTTATTTCAAATTTATATTGAGAAAAACATATGTACTATTGTTATAATATTTTATAAATTTTAAAGAATATGACAAAAAAAGATATTGTAGGTATTGAAGAGGGGTATCTGGGAGGAGTTGGGGTACAAAAGGGAAACAAGAATGTGACTTAATTCTATTTACTTAAAATATGTTTTTAAATGTTAATAAATTCAGATAAATTGAAATCATGTAACTTTTCTCATCATAATGCAATAAAACTTAAATCAAAAAAAACTCAGGATGACAGTAATGGTGATGATGATGACGACAATGATGACAATGATGATAATGATGATAATGACGATGATGATGATGATGATGATGATGATGATAATGATGATGATGGTGATGATGATGATGATTATGATGACAACAACAACAACATCCAGTGCAGTGTTGTGAAGGCTGAGACAATGTGCAAATACGTGACCAGTAGGTATATTTTGTTAAGATTAGCAACTACTGCTTGTAAAAACAGAGAACTATTTCTCAAACTTGACCGGGTATGGTGGACATGCCTTTAATCCCAGCACTCAGAAGGCAGAGGCAGAGGCAGAGGCAGGCAGATCTCTGAGAGTTCAAGGCCAGTCTGGTCTTCATAACAAGTTCCAAGCCAGCCAGCCAGGCTACATAGAGACACTGTCTCAAAAAACAAAAGCAAAACAAAAGATAACAATTAAAAAAAAAAAAAAAAGAATTCTAATTCTACTAGTATCTACAAAACACACACCTTCATGGGCATCCTGTCAGTCAGCACACTGCCATCCCCACAGCACCTCTGGGAAAGTGCCCCCTGCGCCTGAGAGCCTGCCTCAGGCCACAGTGGCTGCCTAACCATGCGGCAGGAGCTCGAGTGTGTAGAGAACAGAAACCCAGAGATCTGAGAATGCCTCTGTAGAGCTGAGAATCTGACATACCACACAGCAGTTTCCAAAATGAAACTCTCAATAATTTCTACAGGTGTATACCAGATACCCCAAAAAGTTAACAGACAAGGCCACCCAGACCTGGGGAGAGGAACTCTGGGGAGGCCAGTGGGGTCGAAGTAGAGCGCATCTGTGTGAAAGCATCTGAGGTGAAAGAGCAGCTGAGTCAATGAGTGCCGCCCCTACCCCCGCCCCCACCACCGCCCCACGGTCATTGGTGCACAGACCACGGCACAGCCACCTGGGAAGCTCATTTATTTGCAGACAGTCTGTGCCATCTCACAGAGAAGCAACTCTCCAGAGCACTGTGATCACACCACAGAGCGCAGGGGCAGACTCACAGAAAGGAGGGTGCAGGGTAAGGAATGAAGAACAGAAGCCAGGGATGAGGGGGAGGAGAAGACCCAGTAGGGAGGAGCGCAGGCTGGAGCACCCTCCTCTGCCGGTCAACTGGAGGCCAAAGGGCCTGCTGCCGCCAAGCTGCCAGGCTCCCGGTGGCCAGAAGTCAGTCAGGGTTCTCCGCTGCTCTCCTGAGAAGGAAGCAGAAAAGATGTGGGATGTGGTAGAATGGGACTCTAACACTGTTACCGCTTGCTTGTTTTAATGTTTGTTTCTTTTTGTTTTCTGTGTTAGGGGTGTTTTGCCTGTATATATGTCTGAGCACTGTTTACATGCTTGGTCCATAGAAGCCAGAATAGGAACTGGAGTTACAGAGGGTTGTGGGCCTCCAATGGTGTGCTGGGAATTGCACCCAAGTGATCTGAAAGGATCCGTTGTGTGTGCTGCTGGAGATCTCTCCCACAGTTTCATGTAAACTATTCACAAACTCTACCAACTGAGATATAGCTCCAGCTCCACCCCCAACAATGTATTTTTAGGAACTAAATTTAGAGTGAAAACGGACAGACCAAGCAGCATAAACATAATCATGACTACTAAGGACAGGCCTCTGGCTGCTGAGGGAAATGGGAGTCGGGTAGAACCAGGCTCGGGACCAGCTCTATTCACAGTAGTCAAGATGTGGGAGCCACCCAAGGGTCCACTGCGCACGGATGGGTAAACAATGCGTGCTGCATACTACAGTGGCCAGGATCCGTCTTAAAAAGGAAGACAGGGCTGTGAGAAGACAGGGCGTGGTGGATCTGAGACACTATGCTAGGACAGATACCACTCCCCGACTGCACGAGGTACTCAGCTGACATGTCACAGACAGTTCCACAGCTGCCAGCAGCTGTGGGGAGTGAGGGATGAGGAGAGCGCTGAAGGGCAAAGTTGCCAGTTTTTGAAAATTAAAAGTTTATATGGAAACAGGTAATAGTAATGGCAACACGGTGTCACGCTTGTATTTAATAACACCAAACCAAGCCAAGGGTGATGGGCTCAAGCTCTCCTGTATCCATGAGCATCTCGACAGACACTGTGGACCCTGGAGGACCATCAAAAGGAACGTGGAGCTGGAGGTGTGGAGGGAACACTAGGACAATGAGCATCTGTCCTAAATTTGCTTCCTATCGATAAGATGAAAGACCATGACCAAAATCAACTTGGGTAGGAAAGGATTGGCCTATTGGCCTGTTCCTCCTGCTTTCTTATGCATCCTAGGACCACCTACCCAGGGCTGACATCACTTGCAGTGGGCGGGGCCTCCCCACATCAATCTTTAGCCACAGGCTTGCCTACAGGCCAACCTCCTAGAGGCACTTTTGCCATCGGGTTCCCTCTTCCCAGAGGCCTAGAGCTTAAATCAAGTTGATAGGAAGCTAACCAGCACATATTCAAATTCCTAGAGCTACACCCCAGGGACTGAAATGAAGCCTCTCTTCTACACCACCTTAGAAAGAGATTCCATTTCTAGTGCTGTCCATACCATGTCAGGAGAAGTCAACATGTCCGCAGGAGGCATAGTTTCCAAAGCTGTCCACCGTGAACCTCTGGGAGATGTGAATAGAATTGAGCCTCAGTGAACCAAAGTAGAAGTTCTCAAATATCTGCAAAGGAAGAAATCAGAGAAAGCTAGAGATGAAAATGTTCACTCTCCCTTCTGCCTTCAAACGCCACACCACAACAATCCCATCCTCCCCCGCCCCAGGTTTCTCCTCTCAGTGTTTATTCTGAATAATGATCCTGAAGAGGAGGAATGGGGGTGGAGTGAGAAGGGACAGCCGGTTCTCCTTCTCATTAGTCCTAAAGTATCCCTGAGAAAATGCACTGGAGAGGAAGGCTGCAAAGTCAAAGCCAAGATGTATCTACTGAGCAGACATGCCAAGAACGTGCAGTGAAGAGCCTGGGGCTGTGCGCACTCATGGGGCTTGACAACAGGCTTTTGACTTTCAGTTACTGACCCAGTGAGACACATTAGTATCAGATTTTTCTTAGGGCGACCTAAAAGCCCACAGGATACGTTCTTCTACCTTGTCAACAGCTCTTACTAGGGGCACTGACAGTGTAAGCAGGAGTTGAAGCTCACATACAGACACACACACAGACACACACACACACACAGACACACACACACAGACACACACACACACACAGACACACACACACAGACACACACACACACACACACACACACACACACACACACACACACACACACGATAGGAGTAGCCCAGTAAGGGACACTTGATGCTCAAGCGTGCAACCCTGCCAGAGAACACTGGATGCTTCTGGAAGCCCTTCAGTTAGATGAGAACTCAGGCTAGCATCCTCTAGAAACTGTGCCACACAGCACTCTTCTGTCCTGAGTGCTTTCAAGAGCATCAGTGGGCGGGCAGGGAAGGGCCTGACCTTGTGAAGATACATTCAGAAGGCACAATCTGCAAGGACACTGAAATTCATCCCAGGGAACTGAGGAAGAGCTGAGTTGGTAGAGGGTAGTCTAGGACCAGGCCACCCTGAACACACCCAATCTCATCTCAGAAGCTAAGTCAGGCCTGGGAAGAACCAGGATGGGAGGAGTGGCTAACCTCTGGCTGGGAAGCAAGAACTGTTCTCTCTACAGTCAGAAAGAACCCAGGAAATCCTTCCTTTTTTTTTCTTCTTTGCTCCAGGGCTTGAGCTCAGGGTTTCTGCATGTGCTCTGTCTCCAAGCTATACCCCTAGCTCCAAGCAGCCTTTCAATACAAGTATGCAACACCACTGAGTAGAATCTAAGGGTGGAGCGAAGCTCTGCACACTGTCTCCTTACTTTTAGACCAGCCCCCACACCCATGAACTTAGGGCTCTGCCACCTCTCTTCCTTCTGCAATTAGTGGCCTAGAAAAATGTCTGAGGTTCACTAAAAGCTAACTTTACAAAGTCCAGTAAATATTGATTCTTCAATATGACATCAATTTGACCCCAGAGGATCTATGTGGAGGCTATGGGCTGCACTCTCTTGTCTTTTTGAAAGGAGAACAGCTCTCTCCTGCACTGACTTACACAATTAACCCTGTTTCTTGGCTCAGGCAGTCTGTGCAAACCATATCTACGCTTGTAAAAAAAAAAAAAAATTGAGGCTGAAATAGTTATCTGCTAATCCCTCTGCTGAACATTAATTTGAAGTGAAAACCACATAAACAAGACTGACAGATTTACAGCTTTGCAAACCAAAGCCCTCTAGGTACAGAAAATACATAATAACCAAGAGACAAAGGGGGGACAAAATGAAGCCATTGGGAGCTCAGATGTCCTACAAGTAACTGTGGAAAGACTGGTGGCTTTTGGGTCCTCTACTTCCTTCTTGTGTCCACACTGTCCAGGCCAGTACAGGCCGTGAAGACAACATGTACAGTGACACTCCCTACTCCCCCCCCCACACCCAACTTTGTGTGGGACAAAGAAAGTCACAGTGAGCAGAGACAGGGAGATGGACAAGCAAAGACGCCTTCTAAGTTGTCACCTGTTACTGAGAACCAGGCGTTTCTTATGGTGTCTCAAGCACCTCCCTGTTCTCTATGCCTGGCATTTATTGTACTTTCCCACGGTCCTGCCTTCTCTGGTTCCATTTGATAGCATCCCATCAAGTGGATTTTGCACACAGACGTCTGTAGCTCAGGCTAGCCTTCTTTCTAGCCTTTCCTACCTCTGTGTTCCTGTTCTCTCTGAATGCGTGGAAAGACTTTGGGACAGATGATCATGCACTGACTTCTCACCTATTTTATTCCTTAGTCACTGTTATATTTTTAGCGTGAAGCCTTGCTGTTGGTGCTATCAATTATTTCTAGTGACTCATCAGAATAAAACCCTGTGGAAGGAGGAACTGAGTCCCACTATATTCTGAATATTCTGTTACAGTAACACGGGACCAATATCTACTGAGCAAAATAACAACAAACCTCGTGCTATGACCTCACCCCTGTGTGCACAGAGGGGGCAGTGTGACGTGTCTATGTATAGGCTGGAATTAATTTATAAGTTACTGTCAAGAAATCCTTGAAGGGGACTTACCAAAACTTGTATTGCCTCTAATTAAGGTGGGAGTGGGAAGCATATCTCAATTCTAACTGGCTGTCAAGAAAAAGCCTAGTCAGTAATGGAAACTTACGGAGGCTGCTGGATCTCTCTCTTTCTTGTCTACTGGGAACTGGAGCCTGCTCTTGGCTCAGTTGCTGATATGGGGTGTCACTTAGCACTGATGATGGACATCTTGTGGGCACACCGTGTGGCTCGATCTCCCAAGCCTTAGGGTCGAGAAGAAGGCAGTGTGGAGGCTGCGACTTGGGTCTTACCACAAGTCCCTGCTTGCTTGCCTCCAGATCTGAGCACACTTCCATGTGATGTAGACACCCTCAGAGCTGAACATGCTTCCAAGTGCTTGTAGACACCCTCAGAGCTGAACATGCTTCCATGTGATGTAGACACC
>JADRCD010076896.1:1725-12311 GCA_019843815.1 Montemys delectorum | reverse complement strand
AGCTGGCTTTGGAGAATCCACATAAAAATATTGTCTTCTCTCCACTTGGCATCGCAAATGCCTTGGCCTCCTTATCTCTGGGAGCAAAGGGCAAGACCCTGGAAGAGATGCTAGAAGTTCTCAAGTTCAATGTCACAGAGACCCCTGAGGCAGACATCCACCAGGGCTATGGGCACCTCCTACAGAGGCTCAGCAAGCCAGGAGACCAGGTACAGATCAGCACAAGCAGTGCCATGGTTGTTGAAAAGCACCTGCACATCCTGACAGAGTTCAAAGAGAAGGCAAGGGCTCTGTACAAGACTGAGGTCTTCACGGCAGACTTCCCAGCAGCCTCTTGAGGCCAGAAAGCTCATCAATGACTATATGAGCAATCAGACCCATGGGAAGATCAAGGAACTAGTCTCAGACCTGGATGAGAGGACATCCATGGTGCTGATGAATTGTGTCCTCTTTAGAGGTGAGAGTGGTCACTGGTTGGGGAATGGAGGGAGAGGATGTTGCCTGGGAACCTGTTTCCTTACACTGACCACTGGAGAGGAGGTGCTCAGGGCTTTGGATCCTTGTGTATCTAACTTACTACACAAAGCACTTCTCCTCTGTTATTTATTTTTTTAAGATAATGATGTAATTCCTGGGACATGACAACAGAAATACTGAGCTGTCAATCTAGGAAGGCTATCTGGGCTGTGACTTAAACTTAATTGACTATCAGAATGCCATGCGTTCTGCTGGCAGCCCTCCCGATTTGCTCAAGCCATGGCTACACATCACACAAACAGAATCCCTCAGTCTAACCAGAACAGTCAAGTCTAGTATCCTATAGAAGATAGCCATCCTCTGGACAGCCTAGGTCTCCAGCAGGGTCCTGGTGGGCTGGGACATCTTGACCCAAAGGAGCCTATTGACACTAATCTAAAGGGGGAAAATATCATAACCCAAAACTAGTGAAGAGCCCTTCGGGCAGTTCCTACATAGGACTTCTCCCTTGAGCCTGTTGTGTAGCGAGCTGGTTTTGGGCATGGAGAAGCAGGGACTGGGAAAAAGTCCTTAGAAAATGGAAATGTCAGCCAGGCAGTGTTCTATGCTAATGTCTGGCTGCTTCTTGGAATTTTACTTTTATAAAATTAATATATGAAAGTTTAGAATTCCCAAGGCATATTCCTAGGGCAGGGAATCTGCTGGGACTTGGGTCCGTGGTAATCAAAGACTCAGCTAGAGATATTATGGACAAGGATACTACTTGGGGAAAATGCAGGGATCCCACACTCCCTGCATGATAGAGACCAGGGAGCAAGGTAACAGCCCAGAAATCTCTGCCTGACAGAAGTCATGATTACCTGTGGTGAATTTGGTGTGAATTAAAGTTAGTCCAGGATACAGGGAGGGCAAGCCTGGGCTCTAGGCAGAAAATCAAGATGACAATGGACAGAAATGTAGGACAGGAGATCAGAGCCCAGTGGGACTGGAGGAGAGAGAACAGAGGATAGAGTGGCCCCAAACTGCTGTGGGCTGGGCATGACAGCCTGAAGGGTTAGACCATGGGACATGGTTCTCTTAACTCTCCCCAGGGCACAGGCTCAAGTGCTGGTTGGTGTAAGATGGGATATATGGTTAGACTGCCAGATGCCAAAAGTAAGAAATTGTTTCATCACCACGTCCAAGAGTGTACGTTGGTTGGATAGCCATAAACTAGAAATCTGGGATAAACCTGAGCTGAACCTGTGATTTTTGGTGCTGGATATTGCTTATGTGTGGGATAAGGACTCGTTACCCATGTCTTAGCCACAATCTATGGGATTATGAACTGAACACAATATGGCAGAACTAAGTCTGTGCTGTTCTGTTTCCTCTAAAACTTGTCCCACAAGCATGGGATCCTCTGAAGAAGACAGGACCCTCAACTCTCCCCGTCTCCAGTCTCACTGCCTTCACTCTTGTCTCTCTTACGCAATCCACTCCAGATCCTGACTGTGTCAGGAGCTCAAGTAGCCAGGCTGTGGTTTTTGAGGTTCTCTTTTCAATCTAAGCCTGGATCCTCATTGCTACCAGTTTGTCCACCTGCCAAAGATTTTTTCCAGTTTAGCATATGCCACCCAGAGGGACATTCTGAGTGTCTGAAGATGGATGGGTTGCTGTCACAACTCAGAAGCTGAGCATAGATAGGGAGGAGGTGGACTGTACCTGCTGTTGTCAAAATCTGATGAGTTGCCCCACATTTAGGCAAATGGAAGGTGCCCTTTGACCCTGATGGCACATTCATGGGAAAATTCGTAGTGGACAAGAGGAGGCTTGTGAAGGTGCCTACGATGAAAATTGAAAACCTGATGACACCCTACTTCTGGGATGAGGAGCTGAAATGCACTGTGGTGGAGCTGAACTACAAACACAATGGCAAGGCCATGTTTATCCTCCCTGACCAGGGCAAGATGCAGCAGGTGGAAGCCAGCTTACAACCAGAGACCCTGAGGAAATGGAGGAAATCACTGAGGCCCAGGTGCATGTCCTCAGGACCTAGAACTGTCATTGATCCCTGTACTGCTGCTGTCCTGATGGCCAGTGTCCCTGTACCTCAGATTCTCACTTATTCCAGTGTAATAGTTAAGTTTCAGCAGGGGACAGGTGGAGTTGAGGTGAATTCCTCTTCGCTGTCTCAGTTGATTAAGGCCTGATTTTACTGTGAGTTTTGTTGTTGACAAGATGAGATCTGCTCAAATGAGGAATGAGGTTTTCTGTGTCTCTCACAGGCTGTAAATGACAAGGAGTCTTGAATGTGTCTTTGGAAGGCAGAGGGAATTGTGGTTAGGATATCAACTTTGAGAATCAGCTGTGTCCTGTGTAGCCATCTCAGCCCCTTATCAGTCATTCATTCATGCTATGGTGCCTTTAAGACCTACTGCGTGCCAAACTATGTTATAGACTCTGAGAGTGTATCAGAGAAGACTTGACCAAAATTCGCATCCTTTTGGGCTATCTTGGAATTGAGGAAGAGACAATAGGGGGAAGAAAATAGAACTAATCATTATTTAATGAGTTAAAGTTGAAGTTGACTGTAGTAGTGAGGTTGAGAAGGACAACCAAGGGTAAAGAAAGCTGCGGTCTGATGCAGTGTACAATTTTATATGGAAGGTCACTAGGTGATGACCAAGGGTCAGCATCACAGGGAAGGAGGAAAGCATTCTCAGTCAAGGGACAGCTAGTATCAAGCTAGGTTGCCTGTCTACTGTAGACACTCTCAGGCTCTAGTGAATAGTTAATGCATTAGGAAGAGCAAAACTTCATGGTCTAGGCATAGGTGGAGAGAGGGCTTCTCTCCAGCAAGAGGACTGCTCTAGAATTCTCCTCATCAGACATAAGTTGTGTTGATTGGGCACAGGTTCCAGTGGCTCTTCAGTTTTTCTTTTATCCTCAGGATGATAGATGAGCTCTACCTACCCAAGTTCTCCATTTCCAAAAACTACAGACTGGAGAGCGTCCTTCCAGAGCTGGGTATCAGGGAAGTCTTCTCCACAGAGGCTGACCTGTCTGGGATCACTGGAGACAACAATATAAGTGTCTCTCAGGTAAGACAAGAAACATGGGGTCATTCACTTTTGGTACTGAATGTAGACAATGAAGACCATGTGTGAGAAAACCTGCATGTCTGAGATCCCTCATAGTGGGAGAGAGAAATCACAGTGCAGATACTCCTTCTCAAAGTGTGCAGCCGTCAGTTGCTCTTTACTCTCAGGACTTGAACTCATCCAAAGCCAACAGTGGTGAAACTGCCTGTGTTTGGTTTTAGACCACATGGGTCCCAACCTGTGCTGCACTTCATAGCTTCTCACAATCCACTACAGGCTACCCGATATCCACTGCAGGGCTCCCTGTAATCCACTGCTGGGCCACCCACAATCCACTTCAGGATCACCCTCAAACCACTGCAGGGCCTCAGCTTCTTCAATGCTGCATACATAAGAATACTAGGAAAGTTAATAACAAGGGATCAATGGCAGGTTTGAAGAAAAAACTGAGAGTAGGAGAGAAGATGCCCTTAGACCATCATACCACATTATTAGTTGCACGGCCTCTTAGTCTGCCCTCCAGTGCCCACTTTGAGCCCTGGGCTGAGATAGGTACCACCAGGGCATTGTACTACAGAAATGTGAAGCCATACCCTGTGCAATGCTGGTGTACATCACAAGGAGGTTGGAGCAGGAGAGATGCTGAAACTTGTAGAAATTATTTAATCTCGACTGAAGTTTCTACCCCACCTGAGCTATTTAAGTTCCACGATGAAAGACATACACAGTCTTTATATTTACAATAACCCTTAGACAGCACAATAGCTATGCAGTGGCCTAGACTCTACACTATTAGAATCTACTTTCCTATCGGTACCCTGAGTTATTACTTACTATGTTGCATCTGGACTCCTCTTAACTCCAATTGGACAACTCTCAGGGCCACGTGCTCTTGATTCTGAACCTATGGTAGTTTCTCCTTCCTCCCCTTGTGCTTCTCCTCAACCCCCAAGCCTGAGAACCTAAATTCCAATTATGTGTCTTCTCAGCTATTGGTTCTTGGCATCTTATTTACCCATCATGAATAACTTGGGGACAGGTTCATTTCAACTACATATAGATCCTCTCTTCTCTGGAACAATCCAGTCCTGGGCCTCACACTTAGTGTTTTAGTCAGGGTTTCTATTCCTGCACAAACATCATGACCAAGAAGCAAATTGGGGAGGAAAGGGTTTATTTAGCTTACTTCCACATGGCTATTGATCACCAGAGGAAGTCAGGACTGGAACTCAAGCAGGTCAGGAAGCAGGAGCTGACGCAGAGGCCATGGAGAGATGTTCCTTGCTGGCTTGCTTGCTTCTCCTGGCTTGCTCAGCCTGCTCTTATAGAACCCAAGACTTCCAGCCCAGGGATGGCACCACCCCTTTGATCACTAATTGAGAAAATGCCCCACAGCTGGATCTCATGGAGGCATTTCCCCAACTGAAGCTCACTTCTCTGTGATAACTCCAGCCTGTGTCAAGTTGACACACAAAACTAGCCAGTACAATTGACCCCTTGTCAACTTGACACACAAACACATCACTGTTAAGCCTCAACCCTTATGTTCTTATTCATCCCCAAGATCTAAAGTCCCACAGTCTTTACATATTAAAAGTTTAATCAATTTAAAATGTCCAATATCTTTTAAAATTCAAAGTCTCTTAACTGTGGACTCTACTAAAATATATTCTTCCTTCAAGAGGGAAAAATATCAGGGCACAGTCACAATCAAAAGCAAAACCAGTGTCTGGGATCCAACTCACGATCTTTTGGGCTCCTCCAAGGGCTTTGGTCACTTCTCCAGCTCTGCCCTTTGTAGCACACATCTTTATCTTCTGGGCTCCAGATGCCTGTATTCTATTGCTGCTGCTGTCCTTGGTGGTCACTGTATGGTACTGGCATTCCCAAAACACTGCTGTAACTAGGCTTTACCAGTAGCCTCTCATAGACTGTCTTCACGGTGCCAAGCCTCAACTCCTTTGCATGACACCTTCAGTCCTGGGCCATGAATTGTAAACTGAGGCTGCACCTTCACCAATGGCCTTCCATGGCCTCTCACTGTGTCGAGCCTCAGCTGCTCTCCATGACCCCTTTATGTTGTTAAAACCAGTATCACCTGGGTGACTCTTATACATTACCAAGTCCTGCTGCAGCACAAGGTACAACCTTGGCTATTTTTGGAACACAACCTCTTTGTGCTCTCAGAAAACACTTCCCAGAAGATGTCACCTCAATGATGTTGGTCTCTTCTTAATCACCGCTAATTTCTTAGCTCCAGCTAACCAGCATCAATAGTCCCAGCAATGCAAAGTTTTCATTTTAGTAGTTCTGGTATCTTGTTAATCACAGCTGATAATTCAGCCCCAGCTAACCAGAACCACAGAATCTTTACAATTAAAACAACATAGCCCTGATAAGAGTCTTTAATCTTCCCTCTGAAATTTTACAAGCCAGGCCTCCATCTCTGCACTGTTCTCAACAAGATCTTCCAAGCTCCCACAGACATTCCACAGAGTTCTTAACAGTGGCTCTTTTAGCTCAAAGTTTCAAAGTCCTTTCACAGTCCTCCCCAAAACATGGTCAGGTTGTCACAGGAAAACCCCACTCCTGGTACCAATTTGTCTTAGTCAGGGTTTCTATTCCTGCACAAACATCATGACCAAGAAGCAAATTGGGGAGGAAAGGGTTTATTTACCTTACTTCCAGTACACTTAGCATTACAATAGATAACAAAAGACCAAACCTCAACAGAAACCTAAGCTGTCTGCCAGCACACTGACTGTTTCCTGTGGGGCTGTGGTGAGGCTGCCTGTGGGGAATGCCTGGCACTGCCTACTCCAGTCCTCCTGTTGTACTGGGGTTTGAGGGCAGCACAGATTCAGACACTGAGCAGACCAGGGCATGCCTCATCTCACACCCCAAATAGAGACTTGGAAAACCATGGTTAGAGATCATGGAAGGAGTGAAGAAATTCACCAACAGATGAGGGCAGCACTCACTGCTTACTCCAGACCCCTCTCCTGCTCTCCCTGGTCTCCAGTGAGTGATGTGTTTCTCTCCCCACAGATGATCCACAGGGCTGTGCTGGACATGACTGAGACAAGCACAGAAGCTGATGCCACCACAAGAGTCATATATAACTTCCTGTCTACAAAAATTAATGCTACAATTGTTAAGGTTAATGGGCAATTCTCGTATGTAGTTTTAAACCCAGGTTCTAAGATTATCTACTTTATGGCCAAGCTTGTCAACCCTCTATGAAAAGAAAATGTTCCACGTTTTAAGGCTTCTTTCTAAATTCAATGTCCTTTTTCACTTCCATCCTGTTATATGCATGGAATTGGACAGTAACTTTGACTAACTTTAGTGGTCACATGTTCACAGGAGCTTGTAGATGGTCTGTGTCAGGATCCCAGTCCTGTTGGCAACTCTAGCTCATATTGCTGAGCCTGAAATTTGTCTCTCTTCCACTTCCCAGATGAACATCTCCATTTTTATCACCCAAAATGAGAGGCTAGGAACAGTCAATAAACATATACCGGCCCAGAAAGTGTCCAGGCAGGATTCACTCAGCTCTTGTTGTCAGGGGATAGCCTGTAGTGACAACAGAGACCTAGAAGTTGTCACTTGCACTCTGTGACTCCTGTAGTCCATATGCCACTATGAGTCCCTTTTATGGATGAGGAAACTGAGGCACCAATGACCTCAGTCATTTCCCCGTAAATCATAGCTAGACATTATGGTATTCTAAGTTTCCTGATGACACAGGGACAATCTTCACTAAGAAGAGTCTGGTCCTGAGGTGTCACAATAGTGGCAGGCATGTGGCAGATAAAACAAGACTCTGGGTGCTTCACACAGAACACCCAAAGAGATGTAGGTTTGGGAGGTGAGCTCTGTGGTGATGATTAGGAGGGGGAGGGGAATAAGGCGGTGGTAGGAGTCAGATAACCAAAAAGAGTATTTTGTACAGGGCAAAGAACAATGGAGCCATTTCTTAGAATCTGAAATGAGGGTCATTTAGGAAAAGGACAGAACAGACACTAGATGGTAAAGAGCCTGGCCCTGTGTGATCCTCTAATGTCTTAGAGCCACAGGAAGCCTTTGTGGAGTCAACCACTGCTCCTGTCTTAGAAATGTAACATGAGTGGCTACAATGCAGAGAACTTGACTGAGCATAGGCTATGGGAATTGTCCTTGAGAGCAGTTTCAGGGAACATCAGGCCACATTTGGATAAAGGAGTGGATGATACAGCTCAAGGGCTGAGCCAGGATAGAGTCTAGATCGAGAAGGAAGGAGACCATGATGCATTTGGGTCCAGTCCTGGGCCTCCATGGAGAATCTCATGAATCTTCAAACACAGCCAGAGGACTGCAGGCAGAGAGAAAGCTGTCCATCCAGGATGAGACACATCAGAGCCTCAAGGCTCCTGAAAACACACAGTGACAGGTAGGCCTGGACCTATGTTCAGCAGAGAATCACACACACAGATTTCCTTCCCAGTGAGCACTGAGATAACTCATGATGACCATGGATGAGAGAAGAAGGGACCATCTATTGACAGCAGCACAATGTCCCCACAATGACAATGTGCCTAATTGTCAGTCAAGGCACTGAGCTGGACACCACATGTACTACATGAATAGTGACATGACCCTGCTGTATCTCTCCATTCATTTGGGCCTCTAACCAGGTATCTAAGGAGCCTAGGGTTGGATAAATCTCATGCTACCCATGCGGTAGGTCTGAAACCTGTGGTCAAAATAGAATCCATCTAATAATGGGGTATAGAACCAATATATCAAGATTTACTTCTCATTCCTTGAGGGATGACACTTCTCATACCTCTTGCCAACCAAATATTGTCTTGGTGAAGAAGCCTCTAAAAAGAGAGACCCAGTGTGCAAAAGAGGTGACAGAGTGCAGAGGGGAAAGATAGGTGCCTGGAAACATTGCTATTCACTGCGGTTCAATGTCTGGGAACTTCCAGACATGACTCAGTAGTTTCTACATGCTGAGTATTCATTATTTAAAAAATAATGAATAATGAATAATAATAATAATAATAATAATAATAATAGTTAAAATTTAACAATAAAATTACTAAGGGGTGGGGTCTCACACATACCATGTATCCTTCCTTTCTTGCTTCTGCCAATGACACACTGGGTCTAATGACACTTTGACATATAGTTACCTTGAGGTTCTACCCAACAACCTGACAAAGGTCATTGCCAAGGCTATGTCTACACATCAATGATGAGAGAATATCTGCCATGCAGCACTATGGGATAGTAGTAATAGTGCTGACAACGTCCTGGCTGCCACCTCCACCCTCATGCTACCCCAACCCCTGCAGCTACATCATAGAAACTCATTCCAAATGTAGGCATAGGATGAGAACTTGTCTCTCTAAGTGACAGATCAGAGCAGAGGAGAAGGAATGAATACAGGAATATGTGAATGAATGCAGGCATCCACGTGTGAAGAGCATATGGATGTTGATATATTGACAATGAAGCCTCAGTCTTATCAGCAAGCCAGGACATGCACCGAGGCAGATGGCCATGCACAGAAGAAAACAGCCAGGGCCTCCTCAGGGAGGAGGATCTGATAACAAGAGGCTTCCTGCCAAGCTCAGCTTCTGAGAGGGCTGTGCTTGTCCGGGCTCTTCCTCCACAGATATGAACTAGACTCCAGAAAGTTCCAGACTGTCCAAGGTCACATGGAAGAATGACACCAGGGAATATGTTGGCATTATGACAAGTTCTCAAAATAAGTAACCCCAACACACAGGAACCACTACTGCAGGAGAATTCATTTAGGATATTGGGAGATGAAGATGGGTCAGGGAAGTGACTGTGATCTGAGGCAGGGGCATGGATTCCTAGAATAAGATCCTCAAAGTTGTGTGCATGAACCAGCTGGGATATCTGCAACCACTCGATACCAATCATTGGTAATAAGATGTGCATGAGGCAGGGGATTACCTCCTTGTGAATTTACTATCTCCCTGGGAAAGCTTGACCAACACAAAACAGCATTCCAGAAGCAGGTAGGACAGACAACCATGGAGACAGCAAGAGCAGAAGTGAGGCAGGTGCACACTAGCCGAGAATTCAAGGGAATGAGCAACTGAGCTGTGCAAATGGACACAGAACTGGGCCCTCAGGAGCTGACAGCAAGCGGCTGGATACACATGGTAGATAAAGCAACAGGAAGGAGGGGACAGATGGGTCCAGAAGTTTGACAAGAAGCAGGTTATGCAGTGCAGAGCATAGGATTCCTCCTGCACATCATAGGGCCACGAGATATCTCAGGGAGAGTGGACGAATCACGAGGATCTTTCCAAAAGATTCTAAAGGCTCACTGAGTGGTGTCAAACCCAAGTTCAGGGTCCACTGTTGGCTTGCTTGGGATGATTCAGAGGGAAACTTAAAGACCTGGCTAGTGCCCATGGATAGGGTGTGCCCTGCATATCAGTGCTGATGCACCCACTTGTCTTTTGCTCAATAGGCTCCAGGAGTCCAGAAAGACAGAGAGAAAGCAGGCTCTGGTGATCTGAGGAGGGAGACAGACACTGGGGATGCAGCTACTAACTTGAACCAGTAGGAGTGCACAGACACATGGACAGGGTAGGAGGCAGTCTTAGTTAATTTTTCTATTGCTATGAGAAAACACCATGACCAATGGACAAGGTGGGAAGAAAGGTTGCTGCTGCTTACACTCCCACCACAGTGCCCATCACTGAAGGAAATCAGGGAGCATCCCAAACAAGGCGGGATCCTAGAGGCGGGAGCCTGTGCAGCAGGGTCCACACAGAGGAGCTGCTGACTGGCTGGCTTCACATGTCTCCCTTCACATGGCTCACTCTGCCTCCTTCCCTACAGAACCCAGGATCATTAGTCCAGGGATGCCACATGCACAATGGGATGGCGCACTCCATCAATCACTAATTAAGAAGAAGTTCTTACTAGGGATCAAACTGGAAAACTATCTCCTCTCTCTCTCACTCTCTCTCTCTCTCTCTCTCTCTCTCTCTC
>JADRCD010076886.1:4569-17875 GCA_019843815.1 Montemys delectorum | reverse complement strand
TGGTTTCTGTTGGTAGGATTCTTGCGTTTGCCTTTGGCCATCTCTTGATCTCTGGTGTTAGAAGTTCTTGGTGTCTTAGAGCTTGACCTTTCCTTGCTGCCCTGCAAAGTCCCCTTCCACTCCTGAGGCCTGTGCTTCCCAGCTGGTCCTGCCTGAGTCCTTGGGCTGAAGCTCCTCCTGGAGGGGAGCCCTCCCCTAGCAGGGAGGGGGCAGAGATGGTCGCTGATCCAGCTCTGTCACTCGGAAGCTGAGAGGCTCCTGTCCCTGCAGTCCTGCAATTCCCCTGCAATTCCTGAGGCCTATGCCTCCCGGATGGTCCCATCTGATTCCTGGGGCTGAAGCCCCCCCCTGGATGCAGGCCCTCTGCTCGCAGGGAGGGGGCAGAGATGTTCACTGATCCAGCTCTGTCCCTCGGAAGCTGAGAGGCTCCTGTCCCTGCAGTCCTGTGACTGCCCTGCACTTCCTGAGGCCTATGCCTCCCGGCTGGTCTTGCCTTAGCAAGACCCCAGAGAGAAAATGGCGGATCTCACCTGAGTCCTTGGGCTGAAGCCCGCCTTGGGGGGAAGCCCTCCCCTAGCAGGGAGGGGGCAGAGATGTTCGATGATCCAGCTCTGTCCCTCGGAAGCTGAGAGGCTCCTGTCCCTGCAGTTCTGTGACTCCCCTGCAATTCCTGAGGCCTATGCCTCCCGGCTGGTCCCACCTGATTCCTGGGGCTGAAGCCTGCTCAGGATGCAGGCCCTCTGCTCGCAGGGAGGGGGCAGAGATGTTCGCTGATCCAGCTCTGTCACTCGGAAGGGGAAGCATTTTTTGTTACCACTTTTGGGAGGTTTTGTTTTAAAAATGGTTCAAATGCCCTGTTGAGATAAGCAGCCAAGCCATCTGCATTGCTCTTTATGAGAAGTTTTTTTTTTTTTTTTGATAGGAATTCAATCTCTTGTTATATAGCTCAGTTTAGCTTTTCTATGTCCTTTTTTTTTTTTTTTACTTGATCTGGTACCTTTTGTGGTGTATAGTTCACAGGTTACATATTTATTGGCATGCAGTCAGTCAAAGGATTGTATTGTATTCCTTTGCTTTTTTTTGTTGTTGTTGATCAATTCATGGTTTTGGTGCTGCTGACTAAAACCAGTGCCTCAGGATGGCCAAGCGAGCACTCTTAGAAGTACTCAGCTCCCATGATAGTGATATTGGCCCATTTGTAAAGTCAGAGTACTTATGACCTAATGAGCTCTTTGTAAGTTTCACCTCCCAGTACACCTGTATTGAGGATAAGATAATGTTCACAGTACATGAAATTGGGAGAACACAGTCAAACCATGCCTTTTTATCAGTCTAGCTAAAGGTTTGTAGTTATTTTTATTTATTCTATTTTTAGTTTTATATGCAATTTTATATACATATTTTATATAAAATACAATTACATCACTTCCCTATTGCTTTGCTCACTCTAGCTCCTACCATGTTCCCCTCCAACTTCTTTTGTGTTTCTCCCTCATTCTCAAATTGATAACTTCTTTTTTATTATTATTATGCATATATACATATGAAGTATATATATATGTGAATATATACATGATATATATGTATCTGTATATGTGAATATATACACATGTATATTACAATATATACATGTATATGCATGGGTGTATATGATGCACTAATGTCTAAATATAATCTTTTAAGTTTGTGTGTATATGATTTCACAGTTAACCACTTTTTATTGGTCAACCAATTAGAAGGCTCATTCTTGAGAGAGACTAATTCTCCCTTTCTTTGTAGTCATTAGTTAGTTGCCTTTAGTTCTTCTTCTTGGGTTGGAACCCCATGAGATTCTCCTTCCCTTTTGTGTTAGCATATCTATTGATATCACCAATGTGCCAGTCTTGTTTATGCAGCAATTTCTAGGGGGAGACTGTTCTAGCAGACTTCCTGGGATATGTAAAATACAGACATGGTGACACACACTTTTAATTTCAGCACTGTAAGGCAGAGACAGGTTAATCTGTGGGCCTCACTGGCATGCCCTAGCAAAATTAGGGATTATTTCTATTATTACCAGCCATTATATTATGAACCAGGGTTACAACAGCTGTATTAAAGCCATTTCTTGCTAAGTCTAGCACTGTGTCATCTTTCAATATTTTTCATTTTTATAAGCTTTATTATTAAAATGTTCTTGCAAATAAATTTTAAAAAACACTGCATACCAAAGTCTGCAAAATTTAATGAACTTCAACCCAATTAGAACAGGAATTTGGATCAGATGTACAGCTTTGTGTGGAATTTTATTCTTTTTTTTTTTTAAGTGTTCGATGTACTTTGAACACTTATCTATCACCAAACCTCCCAAAAGTCATGACAGAAATAGAACTAGAAAAACAGTTAGCTTTATCTCTTCTTACATCATTTGTTTCCATGACCTCTATTCAGTCCTTCCTTACCCCCTTATATTTAACCTTTCATATTCTCTTTTGTTCATGTTATGCTGTATGCACATGTTCCTTTGTTTTCATCAGTGCATATATTACTACCTTGATTCCACATGTGAAATAAAATATACCATTTAATCACTCTCTGAGGTTGTACAACCTCCATTAATATTATACATTTTGTTAGAATCTTATATATGATTTTAATTATCCATTCATCTGTTGGTGGACAACTAGATTGATTCTAGTTCTTTGCTAAAGTGAATAAAGCAGTGATAAACTTGGGGATGCAAATGTCTCAATGGTAAGAGAAAGAATTGTCTATGGATATGCCCAAGAGAAAAAAATCACTGGGTCATATGGCAGTTGTACTCTAAAATGTTGAGGACTCTCCAAACAGATTCCACAATGGCTGTATAAATTTGTTTCCCTACCAACAGTGAAAAAGTGTTCCCTTCAATCCACATCCTCTCCACCATTTGATTTTAGATATTTTTGTTTGTTTAGATTTATTTTGTTTTGTTTGTTTTAATACTAGTCATTCAGACTGTGGTAAAGTGCAGTACGTGAAAGTAATTTTAATTTGTACTCCCCTAGTGTATAGGGATATTGAACACTTTAAAATTAGTTATTGCTATTTGCATTTTTTTTAAATATCCACTCAGCTCATTGCCCACTGGCTGATTGTCACAGTCATTTCCCTGGTTCTTAATTTCTGCAATTCTTGTTTTTTAAGTATTTATTTATTTTATGTATATGAATACACTGTAGCTGTCTTCAGAGTGCATCAGATCCCATTAGGGATGGTTGTGAGCCACCATGTGGTTTGCTGGGAATTGAACTCAGGACCTCTGGAAGAACAGTCGGTGCTCTTAACCACTGAGCCATCTCTCCAGCCCAATTTCTACAATTCTTTGTAGAGTCTGTATTGTGTCTATTGTCTGAGGTGGAGTTGGTAAGGCATATCTTCCACTTGTGGACTGTCTGTAAGTGCTGCTGTTTGCCCCCTTCACTGTACAGAAACTTAATTTTTCATGTAATCCCATACATTGATTCTTGGGGTTGTTCTTCAGTGTTCTATTTTTAAAGTTCTTGCCTGGCCCATTATCTTTGAATATCTCCATGGTGTAGTTTCTAAATATTTCAGCATTTTAGACTTTAAAATAAGGTCTTAGATCCATTTTGAATTGGGTTTGACCAAACTGAAAGCCATGACTCTAATCTGACTCTTCTGCAAGTGGAACTCTGGTTTTGCCAGCACCACTTTTTAAATAGTCCATCTTTTTTTTTCCCCAATGTGTATTTTTTCCCCTCCTTTGCCAAAAATTAAGTGGGCAGAGTTTTGTTGCTTTAGTTCTGGGTGCAGTATTCAATTCCATTGGTCTACCTGGTTATTTTTATGTCAATATTAGCCTGTCTTTATCTGGAATTATAATACCTGCAGCATTGTCCTTACTCATTAGGATTGCATTGGCTATTCATCATATTTTGTGGTACCATGTGAATTCTTGTTTGTTATCTGTTTTATACCTGTAATATATAGTATGGGTATTTTGATAGTAATTTCAGTAACTGCATAAATAAATTTTGGTAGTCTAGGCATTTTTGCAATCTTAATACTGTCTATTCAGGCATATGTAAGATTTTCTATCATCTTGTGGTTCCCCTTTTCACTATCTTAAAATTTTGATTGTAGTGGATGCCTTTCACTTCTATAGTTAGATATATTCCTAAATACTTAATTTGGGGCAAGTTATTCTGAATGGAATATTTTTCCTAACTTTTTCTTTTTTTGTTTTTGTTTTTATTGTTTGTATTATTTCATTTTTATTTTTATTTTTTTAATTAGATATTTTCTTTATTTACATTTCAAAAGTTCTCCCATTTCCTGGTTTCCCCTCTGAAAAATAAAAAACCCTGTTCCCACTCCCCTCCCCCTGCTCACCAACCAACCCCCTCCTGCTTCCTGGCCCTAACATTCCTCTATACTGGGGCATAGAGCCTTCACAGGACCAAGATCTTCTTTCTTGGAGAGTTAGACATAGTATAAATGAAGACAACTGGATATGTATAGTATCCTTCAACTTTACGGTATGTATTAGGTACAAAGGCTTTCTAGACAATTAATTAATTATTATTAATTAATTATTTTAAGGGACAGATCATGTCATCTGCAAATAATGGTAGTTTGACTTCTTCCCTTTTGGTTGTTATTCCCTTCATGTTTTTCTATTTTCTAATTGGTATAATAGCTAAAACTTTGTGCACTATATAAAAAATGAGAGGGGTGAAATAGACAGTTTTGATTTTAAAGGGAATTGTTCTGTTAATCCCCATTTAATACAATGTTGAATATAGACTTTTTCTATATTACCTTAATTATTTTGAGATATGTACCAACTATTCCTAAAGACTCCAGAATAGAAGAAGAATTGATATCATATATCCCTTCAAAAATTAATAGAATACAGCAAGGAATCTGTCTGGTCCTAGGATTTTCTTTGATGGAAGGCTTTTAATAATAGCTTTTATCTTATCACTTGTAATGGGCCTGTTTAAGTTTGATGTGCCATTACAATGTTAATTCTGTTGATTGCCTTTCCAAGTGGGAATTATTGTCATTTTCCTATTTCTCTATATACCAAATAATCTGAAGAATATGCTCTAAACTTTTCAGTATTTTATTACCAGACATATATATTATTTAACACCTGGGGAATTTTTTGTTTCAGCTTTAGTCTAAATGTTAATAAGGAGAATGAATAAAGAACACAGTATAATATTATTTGGGCAGAAGGGGGATAGGTTCCTTCCATTTGTGTTAATGTATAGATCTGGAAGATATTATGCTACATGAAATAAGCCATGTAGTGAAAAAAGACACATTGCATGATCATATTAGAATCTATACAAACAAAGCATAATCTATAAAAAACAAAACCAAATAAGCAAACAAAACAAAACAAATGACTTCAAAGATGGAGAAAATAGAATTGTGGAGCCAGTAAGATGCCTCAGTTGGTAAAATCATTTGCCACAAAGTCTGAAACTTAAATCTGATCACTGGGATTCTTTGTGATGGAAGAATATTAACTCCCACATATTGTCCTCTGATTTCTACATGTGTACATAGCATCTACACATTTACACACACACACACACACACACAGACACACACACACACATACACACACACAAAAACATGCACGCGCGTACACACACACATACACACACACAGGGGGGCATTAAGAAAATAAAGAAGGGAATAGAGGTTACTCTTGGGGAGGATCTGGGGAAGGATTATTCAATGACATGCCATTACTGGCTAAACAGGAGGAATGTACTCAAGAAATTTATTTTATAACATAATGACTACAGTTAACAATAATGCTCCCTGGAAATGGATAAGAGTAGATTTTAAGATTTTCCAAAATGAAAAGTGAGATTTTGAAGTTAATTACCTTAATTTGGTCAGTGTATATCCATTTCAAAGTATCATATTATACATGACAAAAAACATATTTTTATTTTTGTTTGATGATAAATTACTTAAAAGGAAATTAAACGCCTGAAGGTTGAATGGACAGATAATGATTCATTGATGGACACTAAAACTTATCTAGAGAATTCAGATAGAAATTGGGTTTACATTAGCCTTGAACAACACTAAAGCTAAAAAACAAACAAAAAAACCCAATTCTCCCACAAGAACAAATATTTAGGAATAAATGTATGAAACAACTCAATGTACATCAACAAGAAATGAACAAGAAATATACTTACTGAACCAGCTTTGAAAAGTTAATATGTTCTTGCATGGCATGGACACATAACACACAGAGAGATAAGCTACATATGTTGTGTTTTGATTTACGAGAAATATTAAGAAATAATGAATATGCATAGTTAGAAAAAATGCTAGGCAAAGGGATTGAAAGTGGGCACAAGAGATAATTTTGAGATATCAGAACTGTTATTAAATTGGGTAGAGTGTGATATTTGTATGAGTATGTAACTTTAATAAGACTGTAATTAAAGTGAAATGACATTAATTTTAATTCAATATATATGCTAAAGTTATCTCTTATGAATGATGATTTTATGCAGCTGTGGTATTCGAAGAGTCAACAGGAGATCTCAGAGGAAAGATAATACAATTCTCACATACTACCTAGATCCAGTGTCCTCATTAGAGTCATGTCCAATACCAAGTGCTTAATGTATTCTGTTCTGTCTTACCCATTCATTAGTTGTAGCATTGTGAGCCATGTGTGAGCCAATTAGCTATGATACAAACTTATGATACATTTAAGTTGTCAGGGAAAGAGTGTTTTAATCTTGCAGGAAAAAATTATGTGTTGCTATCGAGTATTTACACAGGGTTTGGGGGGCTATATGGAATTTGGGGTCTCCTTTGGTATATGTACGTATTATTTTCTAGTTCTTGAACAAAGGCAGAAACTGTTGGTTTGTGCAAGAAAAAATTCAGAATGATTATCCTTTTTGTCTATTTAACACGTCATAGCTGTACCCCACTCCCCTATCTGTGTGTGTGTGTGTGTGTGTGTGTGTGTGTGTATGTGTGTGTGGGTGTGTGTGTGCATACACACATATGCATGTGTATATGACTGTTCATGTGTGTGTATGGATATATGTAGAAGTTAGAGTTCAGCTTTGGATCTCATCCTTGATCACTCTCTACCTTATGTTTTTGTAACACAGTCTCTTACCGAACTCAGGGCCTTCCACCTGGCTAAAATGGATAGCCAGCAAGCCTGAAGGATCCTCCTGTCCCTACCTTCCTAATACTGAGATACACATACTTCTCAGCATGTCTACATTTTAACATGGGTTCTGCAAATCCAAAGTTAGATCCTTATGTTTGCACAGCAAAGCACTCTTATGTCAAGGTGATTATTATTTTGATATTCTGCTTTCATGATAACTGGGAAATACTATAGTGTGGCTAATTCTATAGCAGCCCTATTGAAAGCCTACGGTTGCTTTGACTGCATGTATATGTGTGGGTGTGTTTGAAGAGTTTATATTTTATTGAAGAAATTGTGTTGATGACCTCCTTTGCTTCAGAGAATCTGTTAGCTCCCCATGGGTAAAGCTTGAAGTGGTTGAGTCACTAGTTACTCATTCATTTCTCTTGTTTGTGTGCCTTAAAATAGCCAGGCATTTGAGTGTAGAAAGCTATTTAGGCTGTGACACTTTTCAATTGGATTAAATTGATAGACACAGAATAAAATTTGTAACTGAAATCAGAAAGAACATTGAAGTTCTTTCTTTTCAGAAATAAGAGAATAGTCTTATACTGATTTTATTTTAATGTTATTTCATTTTATTAAAATGAATTAATTTTATTTAATAAATATACTAAATATTTATAAATGCTCAGAATACTTTTCATTTAACAGTAAATATTCATATTCTTCTTCTCCTTTGACTATTACTTGTTGGGATAGAATGGAAACATTTTCAGAGACCTAAAATTTGTCTTTTACACGAAATATTTATATAAATAACTATTAAATTTTCCTCTTAATATACAGGGCTATATCAGTAAGGTGCCTAAATTGCCAAAATAATTTTATTATTCAAGCCTACTGTGAATTGTCCTTTTATTATAAAAACATTATCTTTCTTTATAAATTTTAGGAGAATTTATATTTTTACAAGTCATATCAAAAGAAACCTCAAGATAAAAGTTTGAAGTATATTGGAGGTCAAGGATAAAACTGAGAAAAAAACATTTACATGTAAATATTAAGAATCACGTTCTTATTTAGGGAGAACATCATAGTTAGCATTTCTTTTTCCTCTAGGCACAGGTTAACTAATACCTGGGTGGAGAATATAAAAATATGGCATCCAAATGATCACTTGATATAAGGTATGTATATCACTAAATTAAAATTATGCTTTCTTTAGTTATTCTTTTTTCACATAAGAAAAAATGTAAAGAATAGATCCTTATTTTTGTTAGAAACATGGATATGTAAAGCTCACCATTCGTACATTTTGTTTTTTGATGAAAAAATTAGAAAACTTTTAATTTATTACTCCTGAATTTCAACAGATGAATAGTCATTGTAGTTTATTGACAGTTAAGAGGGCTTAACTTAGAAAGCCTGAGTTGCTCAAGCCATACCCTTTTCAAAGAAGGTCCTGTCTTTATTATTGATGCTTGACTGGTTCTTGGTAGATAACCTTTGAACTCCTCAAATATTCTGTCTGGTAAGTTTGTGTTTGTATGTCTTAGCCTTTGGACCATTCTAGTTTTGTTTTATTGGTTACACTGATTCTAACAATGGGACTTGGTCTGAGTGACAGTTTCTGTCCTGGAGAGAGGACTAGAATCTCAGTTATAAGTATGCTGCATGCCTCAGGACTGATACACAGTAATATTCCTGGACTTCAGGGACCAGATGACTTTCTGTGGCCGGTATACATCATTTCTAGTAAAATGAGATGTGTTCATATGTGACTTCTCTGGGATACTTGGAAGCTTGAACTGGTTTCTCTTGCACTTAACTTCATATCTCCTCCTTGGTGATAATGATTTGCATTTGTTTAATATAATGAATCATAATGTTGAGTAGTGTGAAAGCTTCTTTGAGGTCTTTGGGTTCTTCAGATACATCTTTCAACTTAAGTATCATCTTGATGATGCTAATTGTAGATCAGAATTGGGATTTGTCAGAATGTCACTAATACATGCCTGTGAGATTGTGCCTCCTTGCAGCAAAAGCAAAGCTATATACACCGACAACATTTCAACAATAAAGTATGAACAGTTCCAGTACCAGTTGACATCCCAGCATACACAGGGGAAGTCTCACAGGACACCATCTCTAGATGACTAAAAAAAAAAAAAAAAAAAAAAAATAGGCAATTAGCAACTGCGGAGAGAGGGAGAATTACTGTTTCCCTAGAAACATACATATCCAGGCAACATTGAACAGATTCAGCAGGTTGTATTAAGTAGTTATGCATTGTATGTATGTGTAACAAGAATGGTTAAGGAAGAGGAGGCCATGATTTTGTATGGAACAGAGGGTTGAACATAGGTAGGGTGGGATACAATAGAGGGAGGGAAATGGTGTAATTATACTTTAAATTTTAAAAAATTAAAAATCTGGAAAACATGGTGAGTTCATTGTTGAGAAGTGGAAAGAGAATGATCTGACAATGACAAAGTGACAAGCCTTTGAGGCCTGGAGAGCTACTGGGCCACTTATTTATGAGACAGAAGTTGTTATGTGATCAGTTGATAGAGGTAAATGTTACATGATTAGGGAATCAATTAAAAATTGATCCTTGGTAGTTGATGATCTGGATACAAAAGAAATGCAAGATATTGAAAAACAATCTCAATATAGAAGCTCTTAGTTGTTTTTATCCATGATAGATAAAGCAAAGAGGAGTGTTGACGTAGATCCTAGTATTTCACTTAACTCAAGACTTCACCCAGTCTGATCAGAATTGACACCAAAAGTAAAAATTATATTGGAAAATAGATAACACTCTATGCCCTGTGGTCACCAAAAAGGTACTGCATGTGGTTGGTGGAGGCAAATCAGGAAGTCATGGAAGGGAAATGATACAATGTTAAGTAGTTGCTTCCTTTGGAAAATCAAAATCATTAGCTTCCCAAAGAACCCGGAACACAAGTGGATTGAGAGGATGAACAGTCTCCTTGGTTTTCAATATTATAGATCCACTGTTTAACGTTGTGTTATATGATCTAAACATACATCGAATTCTTCTTGAGGGACTAGCTCATCTTGGAGACTGAATGACAGACACCTTATAGTTCATTTGCCCTAAAAATAGAAATGAGTTTTTCCGCCTACTTTAAAAGCTGCCTGGAGACACTGGAGAGATGACTTAGCAGTTCAAAGCACTTGGTACTCTTGCAGAGGATGATTTAGTTCCAAGCACACATATGGCAGCTTACAACTATCTGTGACTCCAGTTTAAGGGGATCTGATGACCTTTTCTAAGCTCGATGGGCACAAGGTATGCATGTAGTAGACAAGCTTACATGCAGGCCAAACATTGATAAACCTAACAAATAAATAAGTCCTAAAAATGTTAACTGGCAATGCCCACCAGTATGTAGCAGCTGATATGTGGAATATAGAGTATATGCTGGATTGGCTTTGCAAAGACTCAATGTTTACCCAGTTCATACCTCTCAGCAAGTTTAGAGTAAATTTTGTCATTTAGGGACACATTTTGCATGCTTACTCCCTTCAATCTTGAACAATCAAGTAGTGCTTTAAGAAGCTGAATCAAATTTTTAAATTCTGTTTCCTCCAGGGGTCTCCCAGATGCTACAAAAGATGATAATGATTTGCTTTAAAAATAGATAAAAAATAAAATGGAATTGCCAAGAGATTTACTCCAGGGAAGTGTGAATCTTGAAATAGTTATTAAGGAGTGGATTGAATAAACTTGCTGCAGTCAGATTGACACGATTATATTGGGAGCATATGAGGATGTAATTACTGTTGAAATTAGGGTTAATGTTTTGATGAACATTAAAATGTTTGAGCAGGTTTTTAAATGAAGTGGCTGTATGTTCTTTGTCTGCATTACTGAAGTGAATCTCATGTCTAGAAGGAAACCCCTTTATCCCTCCAGTGTAGGAATACACAAAGACTTCGTGAGCAAACTCATGAAACCTGTCAGCTCTTTCCCTACAGATCCTCCCCATCCATGATGGAATGTTCATGGGGCCAATCTTGTGAATCTGTTGCGTGTAGTTTTATACTACCACCTTTACTTCTGGACCCGCTGCACTACCAGCCCCCACCCAGCTTCCCTTTTGCTCTACCTGCCTTTAGCTGGGGGAGGTGACCACGCTACCAACCTCCACTGGCTTCCCTTGAATCCTAAGACAAAACATACACACACATGCACACACACACACACACACACACACACACACACACACACGAGTGCAAGCACGCACACACGAGTACAGGCACACATACACTAGCACACACACACACACTCTCTCTCACACACACACTCACACAGTCACACACAGTTTGTTCCTTATGATTGGCACAATTGCTGGGCTGCTGAAATCTCCCACCTGGTAAATCGTGTCATTACCAATTTATTATCTCAGTCTCTCCACCTGCCCCAAACTTCAGTGGTTAGTTCCATCTAGCCTCTCTGTCAAACATCCCTGACTCCCTGTGGCCTGTAGTAGTGGCCTCAGGCCCGAGCTCCCCAGGAGACCTCACAAGGTTGCCAGGTTCTCCCTTCAAAGCATGGCAGAAACTCGTCTCTCCTTCCCAGTGTCAGTCTTTGTGAGGTCATGGGTGCAACAGCCATGTTGTTTCCAGATCTATTTCTATTTCCCAGACCCAGTCCCTTATCTTTGTTGACCCCTCTTCCATGGTGGTACCTGTGCCTTGAAGGGGGTGACACAGACTCTCTGTTTAGGAATGAGCATTCAGTCGAACATGGTGGGTCAGCACTTTTCCCAGTTAGGAATCTGGGCAATTATTTTTGCTTGTCACCAACCATAAAACAATAGCCATCATTTTTTCCTTCATGTGGAAAAGATCCCCGTTCACAAGGAATATTTTTATTCTTCTTCAAGGTCATTCAGATTCATTAAATTGCTCAGAATCTGCTTAAGAATGATTTGGAGTTGCTGTAAGTATGAACTGTAATGATATGTTACTTTGAGGATGTCAGAATCCTAGCAGCAGAGGAAGAGCAAAGAACCTGAACTTATCTAAGTGGACTGGTGACACGGTTGATTAACAAAGCACTGCTGAAATAGCCAGTAAAAAAATTAAAGAGCATGCCTAGATGATATGTTAGGAATAGCATGGATGGCAAGCACTGATAATATATTACATCTGCAACTAAAATTAGACTACCATTGTTGCCTACTCTGAGAAATGAGCAGCTTGCTCTTTTAGGCTTTGGAGGATGTATAAAGCATATGTGAGAATTCTGTTAGCTCTAATCCTAACGAGCCACAAGAAGGTTGTACTTGAATGGAGGCCTGAACAATGACAATCACCTGAATCTGATTCACAGTACTTGATTGTTCAGGCAATTCTTTTTGGATTCCTATGATCCACAGTCATGCTTTTGAAAGTGCCCATAGCTTGCATTAATTGCAGGCCAGGGCTAATAGCAAAGGCCAAGGAACACTGCCCAGCAAAGACTGCTAGAATTTTGGAACGGAAATGTTTACAGACACAGCAGTATATGATATATTGCTGAGAGAAAATTGTTCAAAATTATTACTTATTAAAGATTCCACTAAGACTGGGAAACAACATAATCTTGAAAGCATTATTTAAAATATTATGAATTATGTCTTATAAGGAAGGTACTGTTCAGAAGATCTTGATAATACATGCTAATTTATATAGACACATTCTATAGGATTAATGCAAGGACTTATTATATTCAGGATTAGACATATGTCCTTTCCCTATTAGTCCAACTTTAAAAATCACCTGGGTGTATGCCATACTCTATTGTCACATGGCTGTTTCTCTGTGCCAAGCTCTTAACTGCCTAATAAATATAGCCTTGGATTATGGATTATATTTCTAAAGTAGATGGAGGAACATTCCATTTGGAAGAATGGTGAACTATAATTACTGATGGAAAAATTGACTCCAGAAGGTTTATTAGGTTTTTTTTAGTTAATTAGAATAAGATACATATATACTGTTCAACACACACACACACACACACAAAACTAACAAAGAAATCTTTTTATAAAAAAGAAAATGGGAATTTAAGTCATCTGTGATATTAAGAGGTGGGAATTCTGGAAAGTTATTACACTTATCCTATAGCTTGGAATGTCCCCCAGAGACCAG
>JADRCD010076883.1:0-10974 GCA_019843815.1 Montemys delectorum | reverse complement strand
ATTCAGAGTGATTGTGATTGGTCTCAGATCATTTGTTAGTAGTCTTGGAGGCTTCTTCAAACTTTACTTGCCTTGTAAAATGTCTTGTATAGCAAAGCTTTCCTTGACCCTTTGGACTGAAAACTTGTGAAACTTAAATTAGGTTAGAGAGATGGCTCAGCCATTAACAGTGCTTGCTGCTCTCATAAAGGATGAGTTAGTTCAGTGCTTACACATGCTGAGCTCCCTGCACAATCACCTCTATCCAGGGGATAGTATACCCTTTTCCTGCCTTCGCAGATACCTGTGCATATGTCCAGATACGCATAAATAAAAGTAAAATAAAGCTTTTGAACAATATTATTGGTAAACAATAAACACCTCTGCAAACTATGAATGTTGTAGTATGTAAGAGAGCAGGAGTTGAGTCTAGCTCACTCCTTAGATAGTCCCAGACAACCTATAAAGCATTCTTAAAAATAAGTTAAAATGTTATGTTTAATACAAACAGATATTAGAAGACCATATATCATTTAGATTCAGTTTAAAAGTCTTTCTTGCCTATTAAAGAAATGTGTATAGAGAGCTGCCATTAAAATCTGGTTTTGATCATTAATTTATAGTTCCTGAGGGTAAAATGATATCTAATGGGGAATACATTAATATGGTTTATATAGAACTCTCTGAAAGTAGAGTTCGTAGTAAAAGTTTATTACTTGTATGAGAACATAAAATGCCAATCATTCAGGGAGATAGTGTTTGTATTTTAATGACACATTTAACAATGTCAAGATTATATTTGATAGCAGATAGTCTTTTGAAACATTATATGACTTAAGTACTGCTTAATAACTAAAAATTTCTTGCAAAGCAGTGCACATAGAGGTGGACAGTGAAGAGATGAAAAGCAAGACAAGGTTGGGTATTTTCTTTCTTCTAGAATGTGTTTCCACTGTCTTGTCTTCAGCACTTTAGTTTGGAAACAGACTCATTCTGGTAAAGTACTTTGTCTTTACTTTCTTGGCTACAATGGAACTGTGTCCAGGTCTCCTTTAACTATGTATGTCAAGATAGCATATAAAAATATAGCTTAAAATAAATTACCCTTGTATGTAAGTGGATCTTCATACTTAATTGAAAAGATTTTTTTGGTAATTTTCATGATTTTCCTTGAAGACTCAACTCCACTTTCTCATTTGCCTCTAGGATTTGAGAAACCTGAGGTTTGCATTGAAGCAGGAAGGCCACAGCAGAAGAGATATGTTTGAGATCCTCATAAAATATGCCTTTCCTCTGGCACACAATCTGGTAACGTCCAGGGCTTGCCTAAACATTGGCATGCTCTGAAATGTCTCCTCTGGGAAAACTGCCTGTGGGTTGGGCTTCTTTTTGCTTTACATTTCCTAGTGTGACACATTTTAAATATGATTGCTCACTTCCAGAAGCTCATCCCTGCTAGTGTGCATGAGCCTGGGATCGCTTGTGCTTTCCAGCCAGGAGTGTGTCCTTTCTGTGATAGAAAGAGAATAAAGTGGCTTAATACAATACTGTTAAGTCTTCCCAGAATATATGGCTCCTCATTTTGGTGCTAACAAGCAATGTGAGGAGTCAGGCTTTTGTGTCACCAATTCAAAATGGGAACAGATCCACTGATCCTAAAGACCATTTAAACAAATACCCCCTACCTCTCTTCCTCCCTCCTCCTTCCCTTCTTCCCTCCTTCCCTTCCTCTCTCCTTCCCTCCTTCTTTTTCCTCCCCCTTCCCCCTCTGTGTCTGTCTGTCTGTCTTTTTCTATGTCTCTGTCTCTGTCCCTCCCTCCCTTCCATGAGACAGAGTATCATGTATCTCAGGCTGGCCACAAACTCTATGATACTCCTGCTTCATCCTCACTGGGATTACCAGCATGTACCATGGCTGGTTTATGTGATGCTTGGCTGGAACCCAGGGCCTTATGCATGCCAAGTGAGCACTTTACTAACTTGAGCAGCATTTGCCTAGGCTAACATGAAGCTCATGATCCTATGACCTCAGCCTCCTGAATGACAAATGCATGTCGCCAGGCCTTGCAGGCATCCTCTTAACCCTAGCTCTCAACAAACATACAGGTGGGCTCCCATTAATAGGAGGACAGGGAAAAGAAATCATTGCTGAAAAATGTATAGTTTTGAAATAGCTCAGGCTGGCCTAAAACTCACTATGTAGCTGAGAATGACTTTGAATTTCTAATCCTCCTACCTCCACCTCCCCAGTGTTGGTGTTAGTGTCTGGTTTATGTAGCATTGAGGATCAAACCCAGGGCTCAATGCAAACCAGTGTTGTAGTCTTCCAAATGAGCTACATCCCAAAATGGCTGCAAATTGAACTGTGAGAAGGATCATACCACAAAACTATCCTGTATTTTCTCTCTTTGTGGTATTTTGGTCCTTTTGTCATGGTAGGTGGTTGTGGTTCTTGTTCTTGTTTTAATAAGGAAGTGGTAGCCGGGTGGTGGCAGCGCACGCCTTTAAACCTAGCACTTGGGAGGCAGAGGCAGGAGGATTTCTGAGTTTGAGGCCAGCCTGGTCTACAGAGTGAGTTCCAGGACAGCCAGGGCTACACAGAGAAACCCTGTCTCAAAAAAAAGGAAGTGAGAGGGTTTTGGGGGAGAGTAGGGTTGTTTTTGTTTTTTGGTAAGTTTGTTTTTTCTCCTAGCAAGACAAGGCTTTACTCTCTCTCTGAATCTCACCACCAGCAGTTGTTTGACTCACAGGAAACACACCTGGTAGAAGGAAGAAGCCATTAAGAGGAGCTAATGAGTACTTCATGCTCTTACATTGACACCAGATGGGATGTGTTTGGGAAACAATTCTAGCAAAAGTTTTTATGTTTCTGATCAAATAAGATTTTAAAAATATTTCTTTATAAATATTTTCAACTTTATTAGGATGAAAGCATATAGGAATAGATCTTTTCAACTATTATGAAGGTGAGACAGAAATTTATCATGATTTAGTCAGGAAACATGTTTTGTATCTTGATTTATGCATATATACATCTGTAGCATGTTTGAGAAAGCTAAGGTCTTATTCCATGTTCCTTCTGTCTTGAGCTGTCAGCTTTCTCTTTTCTCTGGCATCCCCTGGGTCTTTTAAAGCTTATTCCCTTAGAAAAATAGTCAAGTATCAGGCTAGATTTCTCTCTTTTTTTTATTAGATATTTTCTTTATTTACATGTAAATTTCTCCTTTCCCAGTTTCTCCTCCAAAAAACAAACAAACAAACAAACAAACAAAAACAACAAGAACAAACCCCTTTTGCCTCCCCCCTCCCCATGCCTGCCACCCCACCCTCTCCCACGTATTGGCCCTGGCATTCCCCTACACTGGGGAACAAAACCTTCACAAGGCCGAGGTCCTTTCCTCCTATAGATGATCAAATTTAAACTACTCATCTCTGGAAATAATATTTCACTAACTTGTTCACTCATTTACTCATTCATTCACTCATTCATTCATTCCTCTAGCCATGCCAGAATCAAACTTTATTGCCAGTCCCTTTGTGTGTATATATGTATACACAACCTGCTAAGCCCATATGATATTACCTGTATGTATGTATGTATGTATGTGTACATACATGGGGGAGACCATCTCTCCCACTCCCAGCATCTCCTCCTTACCCATAGCTCTTCCTCTAGGGTTGAGGCCCTGCAAAGCTTCCTTATTTTCATGTTAGCCTGATCATTGGTGTAATCCTTGTTCAGGTCTTGTTTGGACAGCCATGTTGATGGGACTTTATAGATTCTCTGGAGACACAATTTTACAGCAAACTTCTAGTTCCTCTGGATCCTATAATCTTTCTGCTCCTTCTTCCCAAATAAGCCCTGAGCTATAGGTACAGGCATTGTGATGTAGATGTATCAGTTGCATCTGGATACTACATAATCTCTTATTGTCTACATTTTTACCAGTTGGGGGTTTCTGTAATATATCTGTTGCAAAGATATATTTCCTTTGATGAGGGGTAAAAACTACACTTATAGGTGGGTATAAGGATAAATATTTAGAATACAGATATAAATTACATTGATTTTGAAAGTGGAAGTTGTAGGTTCTCCTCCAAGATCTGTGACTTCTCTAGCTCTGAATTGTTGCTTAGGTTTCCAATACCATACCAGGCATGAGTTCTTTTTTGTTGAAGTCCACTCAGAGACTTTTTGATTATCACCAAGGTATGTGTACCATTATTGTGCCCTTGGAGTTATTATGCCTTGCTGGTTCATAGGTGTCATAGTTGGGTAGGACTACTGTGTGCTTCTTTTGCTTGGAAGTTTGAATATGTAAAGGATTATTTTGATCAGATGAATTGGAATTGTGATCTAAAAGTAGGCTGCACCATTCCCTGAGCTTGGGTTCTAGAGGGCACAGCAAGGAGAAAGCTAGTTGAGCTTATGCATTCATTGTTCTCTGCTTTCTAACTATGAATGTGATATGACCAGCTGTCTCTAGCTCCTACTGCTGTTACTCCCTGCAATGATGCAGTGAACCCCCCCCCAAAAAAAAAAAAACCTTTATCCCTTGAGTTGCTTTTATCTGGATATCTTATCACAGTGTTAGAAAACTAAGTAATATAGAGCTCTTGACCTGTTAGTGGCCAAATCTTTCACCTGATTTCCACGTGAATTTGATCTCATCTCTTTCCTCCCCAGTCTTTACTGCCCTTACCTTTTCCTTCACTGTGGATGCCTTGTCAGTGATCCACCCTCAGCTTTCAGTTCCCTTTATGTTCCCAATTTTGTCATAGTGACTTCATAAATGGAGTTGTCACTACTGTGTACCTGGCTTGTAAGCCTAGCCCTGACATTGCCCTCGAGTGAGTTGAACCTCACTAATCCTGAAGAACTACCTTCCAGAAGACTGTGTGCTTTACAAGTTCATTGGTACCCCAATCTTACTTGTCTCTGTAATGTTTGTCCTCCACAATCATCCTTTAGCATCTTGCTCAGTCTAAGTTGCCGTTCCATGTCATGTGCGGTTCACTTCAAGAACTGATCTTCTGTTTCATTGTTAGGTCCCTCTCTCGAGTACATACCACAGTTTCCTTGTGTGATAATTATGTTGTAATTTTCTTTACCAGCCCTTCCTGTCCATTATTCTTCAAGCTTATCAAGGCAGACATCACCCTTTATCTCTCTAGCCCCTGTATAGTGACTTCTGTACGGGAAGGTTTTTGTTTTGTTTGGGGAAGTGCTAGCTGAAGATAGAACACAGCTAATACAGCAAGCCAGTAAGGAACATCCCTCCATGGCCTCTGCATCAGCTCCTGCTTCCTGACCCGCTTGAGTTCCAGTCCTGACTTCCTCTGGTGATCAACAGCCATGTGGAAGTGTAAGCCGAATAAACCCTTTCCTCCCCAACTTGTTTCATGGTCATGATGTTTGTGCAGGAATAGAAACCCTGACTAAGACAAATTGGTACCAGCATAGTGGGGTATTCCTGTGACAACCTGACCATGTTTTGGGGAGGACTGTGGAAGGACTTTGGAACTTTGAGCTAGAAGAGCCACTGTTAAGAACTCTGTGGAATGTCTGTGGGAGCTTGGAAGATCATGTTGAGAACAGTACAGAGATGGAGGCCTGGCTTGTGAAATTTCAGAGGGAAGATTAAAGACTCTTATCAGGGCCATGTTGTTTTGATTGTGGAGATTCTGTGGTTCTGGTTAGCTGGGGCTGAAGTATCAGCTGTGATTAACAAGATACCAGAACTACTAAAATGAAAACTTTGCATTGCTGAGACTATTGATGCTGGTTAGCTGGAGCTAAGAAATTAGTGGTGATTAAGAAGAGACCAGCATCATTGAGATGACATCTTCTAGGGAGTGTTTTCTGAGAGCACTAAGAGGCTGTGTTCCAGAGATAGCCAAGGTTGTACCTTGTGCTGCAGCAGGACTTGGTAATGTGTAAGAGTCACCCAGGTGGTACTGGTTTTGACAGCATGAAGGGGTCATGGAGAGCAGCTAAGGCTCGGCACTTAGCTGTACATCCCCAGCTCTCACATGGGTTGTTAAAGTGACAGGATTTTAATTAAACTGTTTCATGAGAAAATCATGGAAAACATTATTATATTGAAGTGAGTGGACTAGCTCTTTCTGTCAGGACCTAGAATCCTGTGTCTGTCATTGAAGGAAGGTATCTGCAGAGAATTTGATTATTAATGGTTGTGTTACTTGGATATATTTTTCATGTCTACACTGGAAATCCCTGTTTCCTTAGGACATCAGGAATGTAACTACTAAAATTTTCCCTTCAAAATATGTAAATCTGTCACTCAAACAATGCAATAACCAGATCCCTTGTTAGCATTGCTTTCCTAAGTTGAACTTATTTCAGAGTTCTGTGGAGGGGTAGCATCAGGGAACAACCAGGTAAGTTGAGACAAGGTGCATTATGAGCCTACTAGTAGTCATGACATGACAAGTGTGTGTGGCTCCAATATAGGGGAGAGGAATACAGAAGAAATTCATGAGGCTCTCAGGAAGGAGTCTAGAAGAGCCTGTGTAGTGTGCCATTGCTCCTGAAAGGATGAAGTTTATTTTTAGTAGGCCAGGAAGATGGAGGAAGTGGGAATTCAGGTTATAGGCAAGACCTCCTCAATACAGAAGGAAAGCTGACAACATTTCAAGGTGTTTGAGATGGATCTGGGACCAGGTCTGAAATCTTAGAGATCTGAGGTTATCTGGTCAAGGCTAATGCTAGTGTAGAGAGAATGTGCCCCAGGGAGCAATAGAGACTTGCTCAAGGTTCTAAAGGAAATGGTGATAGAATAAAGACACCCTTAGTCAGATTCCCTCAGGCAGAACAGAACCAAAGGCCAGGACTAGAGAACTGCAGACCCTAGACCAGGACGGGTATGGAAAGACTCCACAGAGGTTTGGCCAGAAAAGGTGGAGACAAGGGTGTGTTTACTTTGATTCTAAAATGTGAGTGATGGGAAGGACGACTTTACTGAGAAATAGTTGAAAGATTGGCAGGGAGGGGAAGCCTCACCTTATCCTCTAAGCCCAGGGACTACCCCAGTGCTGCCTTAACTTGTTGACTGTTTTGAGATGCAGATCACCTTGCAGACATTGAAAGAGAGAGTGGTTTGTAAAAGAAAGAAAAGGGGAGGAGAGAAGAAAGGAGGGAGAAAGAGAAAGTGGGAGATCCTTTCTAGAAAAGGATCATCAGAAGGCAAAAAGTTAAGGATTCAAGCCTCCATTTGTAAGGTGGACTTTAGAAAGGAAAAGGAGCAATTGTTCTGTGAGATGGGAGGGGAACAAAAGTCTCCAAACTGCCACAGAGGGGATTCGACTTCCTTGAAGCATAATCTAAGTATGATTGCATAGAGCAATAAAAGGGCTCCTGAAGGGAAAAACACTACTTTGTGAATATTTCTTAAACCTTTAAACTGGTATGGATGAGCTCAGTGATTTTTGTCACTATTTGAAGTCTGAATTTGCCAATGAATGCAAGAAATGGTGTCTGGAGGCCAACAGACCTGAACTGCAAGGGGTGAACACACTGTGAGTGGGCATTCTTATTCAGACCACCCCTTTGGCCCTTCTGAGCCATTACTGTTTTTACCATTCAATATGTGTAAGTCAGAACTTAAAAACTGATTTGAACTTGAGTTATTATAGCAGCAAAGAGTCTACCCCAAACCATTAACCCAATTGTCTCAGCTCAGTACTGTGTGCATGGCTTTTAGATGAGGTTTTCCTGTTTCAGCCAAAATACTTCTTGTTTCATCTTTGCTTTCCAACACCAGAAAGTCTCACAAATTGCATGTAGCTCAGCACAAGTTTTAGGTAAGTAATACAGCTTTGTGACAACTGCTGTAATTCTTCTGACGCTGTGACAGAGTATCTGAAGAGAGAAACCAGTCATGACCTGTGTGCAAACATAGCAACCCTACAGAAAGCACAACAATGTCAAGATAACAACATATAGCCGATGGCAAAGCTCAGTCATTGATTTCCTTGACTGATCTCTTTGTAATGAAATGTGGCAATTAGAAATAATATAATTTTAGATGAGAGTTTAGATGAAAGCATCAGTTCTAATGTATTAGTGAATCATAAATCAGTGTGTCTCTTTAAATGAAATAGAATAGAAACCATGGAGAGAAATGGGATATAGTTTACTAAGATGTTTCTTCTAAGGGTGTGTGCATATGGTGTTGGGGTACTAGGTTCTTGGTGTTACAGTTAATTCACCACTTATAATCATGGCCCAGAAAGTTTGAAAGTGCCACGGACTAGGGTTTCTTATGGGGAGCCCTTGTTCCTCGGGATGATGGGTTCTGGCCAATTGTGCACGAGATTCGGCTATGACAGACAGACACGACACAAGAAGTATAGGTTCTAAATGTATTTCTTAAAAATGTCAGGAGACTTTTACAGTCATTGCAAAAGAGAAATGAAAAATCTGGCAGCTCAGTAGTCGAGGTACATCTAAGGCCATCTAAAATACACTGGGTCTAAAAACAGCAGCCATCTCCTCTGGACTGGTGCAGCATCCCTACCCCCCACACCCCGGGCTCTGATCACGCTCGGCCGCATGGGCCCCCACAGGAGTCCCGGGGGGCTGCTGCAGGTGCGCAAGCCAGGAGGACAGAGGCTTGAATCTCGAATTCTGAATCTTGAATGCTCAATGCTCCACACTGTCTGTCTGTCTGTCTCTGTCTCTGTCTCTGTGTGTCTCTGTGTCTCTCTCTCTGTCTCCCTGTCTGTCTCTCTCTGTCTCTCTCTCTGTCTCTCTCTCTGTCTCTGTCTCCTCCCTCTCTCTCTCTCTCTCTCTCTCTTGTTCAAGGTCCCACCCATCCTAGGTAAAATGCCCACTCTGCTAATCTTCTGGGTTAGTAGAGACTTGTCTCTTGCTAATTCCTAGGAGTGATTCAGCTGCAGTACTTGACTGAGAATGAGGATTCAACTTGACCTTGCCCTGGGGATGAGTCTCCCATTTTGTGAGCTTCAATGCTGTATTCTCTTCCTTATTTTCCTAACCATGCCAGAGACAATTAGTCTGGGTGGGTAAATTCCAAGCCAGGGTTTGGCTAAGATGTTGGAACTTTGGTAAAGGTCAGAGAGCAATGTGCAATTTTGTCTAGCTGTTAATAAATCATACCTTGGTGGGCACCTAGCGCTCGAGTTCACAAGGACATATTTGGGCTACCTCTGAGTTAGGGAATGCCAAGGGGACGATGCAGGGGCAGGAGACTGACTTCCTTGAAGTTTTCACCTCAAATACTGCTGTCACGCAAAGTCTGCATGGCAGAAAGGAACTGTTTAGCTATGAAGCATAAGGTTCAGGTGACAAGCTCACAGCAGCCACTGATGCAGAGATCTATGAGGGGACTTGACTTCTACTGCTAGCATAGGCCATGGGTTTAGTGACCTCTGTCAGAATGAGGCTCAGTGAATTTCCCGCATAGAGACTTTGGAAGTCACGTATTATTTATGTGCGTTAGTGTTCTCATCTACAATGGGGATAATAACAGCTCCTACCCCATCGAGTTTTTGTGAGGATTCAATATAAAGTGCTTATAACATAGCCTGACACTCAGTAAGGGCCCAATAAATGCCAGCTGTTCTGTTATTAGCTCACCATTTTCCCAGCAGATGTAAGAAATAAGGATGACTACTACAACTCCCCATAGACTATTAATAAAGGAATTGTGATAGTGTGTGGGAAACATTAAGCCCTTTAAAAGAAAGATGCTATGTAAAGATTAGTGGTATTATTAACAAACCATGGGTTGTACTTTGATAAAGGACTCACTAGAAGTCTTCAGAGTATTAAATCAGAAAGCATCCCAACCAGCAGTACAGAATAGGAGAAGTGATGCTATGGAATGAAAAGAGTCCTTCTGAGAGCACTCCCATCCTCTTTTCATCTTTTCAGCCCACACAGACTTAAATGCTTTTAGGGAAACATGGCTCAGATTTGTGTTTGCACCTCCCATTTCTTGGTGACATTCTGGATTAAAGTTAAGAAGCACAGTATTTCCCACTTGTTCCTCTGTGAGCTTATAAGCAGTCATGAAGGTGCACCCTTTGTTTTCATCTGGTAGCATGGCACACCAGACCTTATACCTATCTGTCAAGGAAGGTAGGGGTAAGGGGACTTGCAGTGGCTTTCTCAAATTTCAGGAGCAAAGCAACTAACCGGCTTGCCTTTGCACTTTACATTGAATCCTCACAAATCTCTATAGGATAGGAGCTGTTATTATCCCCGTTGTAGATGAGAACACTGACACACATAAATAATATGTGACTTCCAATGTCTCTATGCAGGAAGTTCGCTGAGCCTCACTCTGACAGAGGCCACTGAACCCATGGCCTATGCTAGCAGTAGCACACTGGAAGAGCTCTTCACTGTGGCTGCTGTAGCAGTGTATTGCTTCTGAGGGACAAGAACAATGCCTCTGACAGCACCTCCTCGACATTGACAGGCATTGGTCACTACCTTTGGTTTTCATAATATCTGTGGCTTATTTCTTCTTGTCAGGCTTTTTCTAAAGTATGTGTTTCTATTTTGAAGTAACACATAATAATGCATGTTCTTTGGGCAGCAGTGGGACATTTTGCTTCAGACATACAATGAGTAGGTAATATGAGATTTGAGTCTTTGTTTGGGGCTGGGAAGTTCTGGTTTTAATGAGATCAAACCCTGCCGTGTGACTTAAGCCTTGGGCCATTTTACTTGAGTTCCCTCCTACTCAACTCTAAATGTGCTGGCTTATGAGAATAATTACATAAGAATTAATGAAGTAAGTTATGCACATATACACTCTCTTGATCATATGAAAAGTATAAATGAGCCTATGAATAGAGAATCTATGGGGAGTTTTATTCTCTGTCTTTGCTATTCAGCTCAGAAATGGAGAAATATTCTAAATTGTACTAAAATTTTAAATGAGACAAAGAGTTAATGGACTCCTTGTTCAGGTTGATTATAGAATCCACAGATGAAAGGAC